>JABUQX010089447.1:25000-30170 GCA_015478945.1 Trachelipus rathkii | reverse complement strand
AGTTGAACGAGGACAGAGCGTCAGCCTCGGAAGCACACTCCCCAAAAAACACGGGGAGAATGCCATCCGGGCCACTTTAGCCTTCCTGACGTTCATAGAACTCAGGATCCATGCACCGAATCATGTGTAATACAGGTAAAGACATTGGGAAACCTTGAGAGGAGAAGGAAGTAGAGAGAGGGTGCCAGAATTCGTCAGGGTAGAATTAGATGAAAAAAAGGAGGCCGAAGAGATTGGCCTTATCAGAAAGGAGAGTGAGCAACAGAACCATCAGGAGCGAATAAGGGGAGGAAAGGCAGATTTACACAAAGTTGTTAGAGATTGTTTTTGGCAACGGGGCCAAGAAATTTTTACAGTAGCGAGAACCAGCACGGTTGTCGCACTTTCTTTTAGTAAAAGTGCGCTTAGCCTGCACGAATAAATCCCTTGCAAACGATTCCTTAGCAGAATGAAATTAGTTAGAGTGAGTAGCGAGAACGGAGGAGTTTTTTTCCAATGCTCGATACCGCAATGTCTCTTCTCCTTTGAATGGGCGCGAGAACAAGCTCATCGAAACCATGGATTTTGGGGTGAGAAAAAGATTTAGTTGAAGATGGATATGAAACGCTGCTCATCCCCATCGGTGATTTCCGCCCCCCAACTTTCAGGCCGCGACCGAAGACATCCCAGTGTCCAAAGCAGGATTGCATTCCCAAGAGTTAGTTTTGCTCAAAAAACTACGCCAATGCCCAAATATAGCCCGATTTAAATTGCCAGAAGAATTTACTTTAGGGCATGGTGGTGAGCTGCTGGAAGAAAAAGATTATTAGATAAGAGCTATTAAGATTGTGCGTCCAGAGTTACCCATAGGAGGAGAAATGGGTATTTATGAACGATGAAGGAAGTAAGTGTGAAACATAAGTCAAGAGCGTCTATTTCAAGAATTTAGGTTAGGCGACGATCTGGAATATGTGTAGGTTCCTTAATTAACTGATTCCAGATCGTTGAGAAACTGAATGTTTTTGGCCTCCCCCCACCTACATTCAGCTGTGAGCAGGCGAGCCCAACCAACTCAGTGTGGTATGTCAAGTTGAAAATCCCCTAATAAGCAAGGGACCTCAGCATTTAGGATGGGGAAGAAGTAACAGTCTGCATGAGAAGTAGTAAGATAGTCAACAAGAACGTGAAAATCGTTTCCATTAGGGGAAGCAGGTAGCAGGAGAAACACCAAGATAGATAATGATAGTAGTAGTCGGAGGAAAGATTTTTAGCCACAGAACATCGAAGCTTAGGAGATTCAACGATCTCGAGACGTTGTTACAGGCGCGTGGTTTATATTTGTATAGGCAACCCAGACTCCACCATTTTAGTCGGTAATTATAGAAAAAAAGTTATATAGTTAGAAGATATTAAGTTTATTTTGTAAAAATGAATCCCTGGCCAGCCTGGGTTCTCAAGACAGTAAATAAAATGTTAGAGGTTGAGAGTTTAGAGAACCCCCGCCACGTACATATTCCCCGCACTTCCCCATGCTTAGCACGAGGCCACTCACGTTGGCGAAGTTCTCAAGCTGAAAAACCCGCCTGCGCCCACCCCTACATCCACCTTTCCAACAGTCATTAATCAGCCATACTCGCCACAAAACAACACAAACCACACTCAAACTCTTGTACACCATACAATCGAAAAAGGTCATTACAATATATATATATATATATATATATATATATATATATATATATATATATATATATTATATATATATATATATATATAATATATATATATATTATATATATATATATATATAATATATTCATATATATATAATATATATATATCTATATATATATATATAATAAAAATATATATACTTATATATAATATAGTATATATATATATATATATACTTTATATATATATATATATATATATATATATATATATATATATATAAATATATATATCATTAAGTATATATATATTTATATATATTTGGTTAATTTAGGAGTTCTTCTACACGATCCAACAAAACTTACTTAAAAGCCTAAACCTAAACCTAACCTAACCTAACCTAACCTAAACCTAACCTAACCTAACCAACCTTACCTAACCTAAACCTTACCTAACCTAACCGCCTTAAACCTAAACCTAACCTAACCCTTTAACCTAACCTAACCTAACCTTAACCTAACCTAACCAACCTAACAACCTAACTTAAACCTAACCTAACCCTAACCTAACCTAACCCAACCATTAACCTAACCTAACCTGACCAACCTCAACCTCACCTCACCTTAACCTAACCTAACCTGTAAACACCTAACCTAAACCTAACCTAACTAACTAACCTAACCTAACCTACTTAACCTAACCTAACTAACCTAACCTACCTAACCTACCTAACCTGAACCTCACTAACCTAAACTAACAACGTAACTTGAAAAACCTAAGCCTACCAACTAACCTAACCTAACCTAACCTAACCTAACCTAACCTAACCTAACCTAACCTAACCTAACCTAACCTAACCTAACCTAACCTAACCTAACGCCTGAGGCGGGTTGTACAGGAAATTTTTTTGATGTTGTGTCTACCCTTTTTCCTGTCTACCATTTGGGGTAATCCCCAATCAAAGCCCTCTTTCTTGATGGCAATAAACACCGTAATTCCTATATCAGGTGTGAATTTCAGATAATATACCCAGATAAGGAGATTAAATAAAATACCCTATTGGGACTTTATTTGGACACTGTGTACCCCGACCCATGAGTAGTGTAAAATAATATTACTTAGACAAAAAAAAGAAGCATCTTTCATTAATGTTTTCTCACTAGAATCGGTTAGCAACTTTATAATTAAAAAGGATCACTTGTTGTCCAGTTTATGTGAAGCAATGAAATGTTTTTAAAAACAAAGAAGAGCAAAAAATTTCCTAGCACCTATTTAGGGGGGGGGGGGGTAAGGCCGCTTTCACCCCTTTCGGAGTGACCTCAAATGAAACTTCGCGAAATTTTGCTAATGATTGCAATTTTATTCATATGTAAGGCATGTTAGATATGCTATTTTTTTATGTTATAAACATTAAAAGAATAAATCTACGTTGTGATCATCCAAAAGAACTTATTTTATGTAATGTTAGAGTCGTATTGATACTTAAATATGACTTGAATCAATTATAGTATGCTAAATTAGCATTGGTATGTTACAGGATTGGTAGAAAATGGGAGATATGCTAAATTTTATGGGTAGTGCTAGTTACTTTTCCCTGATATAGGATAGGTAGAGTATTGCTTGGTAAAGATAACTTATTTGCCGTAGACACACAGGTAACTTTGCTACTGCTTACAGTTTATTCATCGATCAGTGTGATAGTTTGTTTAGATTAAAATAATTTTTTCTAAGTTCTGGTAAATCCAGCTATGTTAGTGTAAATTAGCATTGATGTGCCTGACTAGTTAGGTTAAGCTTTGTAGGTGATATTGGTTACTTTACTGTTCTTAAGCTGTTAGCTACGGCTATGTTAGCTGCTTATTCGTTCTTAAGGATTGCTAGCTTCGTTTTTGGGCATAATGTTTTTAGTTTAGGTGATATGAAATTAGTTTTACAGAAGCTAAAAATTTTGTTATGTTACTACATTAATTTTCACTATTTAATAAAGTACCTAAAGGAACACCTCTTTCACCGAGAGAAGGTTGAAGGATAAGACCTATGGGTAACTTATATGGGTTAACAGTAGTATTGATAGGTATGATAGTTTGTTAGGGGTATGCAAGTCTTCTTCGAAAGGGAATAGCCAGATCTATGTAGTAATTTGGTGTGAGTACGATATGTTTAAGTAACATAATGGCATTAGTAAGTTCGATTAGCCCTAGTATTGTTAGGTGGACTTGTTTATTAGGATATATGAGGCATCTTTTGAAGGAAATGATCAGAACTATGTACTACTTTAATATGGGTACGTAACTTTACTTATGTTAAATTTGGTATTTAATGTAAATGGAAAGTGTAAATGTGTAAAATATCTTTCTTTGATAGGTCTTTGAGAGACAATGGTAATTATTTATAGATTCATATGTTAGTCACGATGTGATAATTTACGTTATTAGGTTAGACATGGTCTTGATGTGTTATTTGGATATATAATGACGCATCCTTGTTCGTGATAGCGCTTTATTATGTTCTATTCTTTTGAAATTTGTGTATAGCTGATGCATCGAAGATTTGGCAACATCGCTTTGTTTTTTTAAAATTAGACTTATGCTATACTTAGGGTTCAGTTGATAGTCTATGTTAGGAATATGTTAAAATTTTTTTTAGGTTTTGTTAAATATTACTATGAAAACGTAAAGTTAACACTGATCTTGAGTTAGGAGAAAAATGTTGGAAAAGCTAGAAATAATTTGTTTCCCTGGTAAGGTGATGTTAGCTTAATTACAGAATATTAAGGCATTGAATTTTGTTAATGTTACCAGTTTATTCATATGTAAAGTATATTAGATAAGCTAAAAGACAAATATTATGTTGTAATCGGACAAAAGAATTTATTCGGCTAATTACAGATATTAAGCATTGAATTTTGTTAATGTTACCAATTTATTCATTATGTTATAAGTAGTTAATACCGCTAAAGACAAATAGTTATGTATGTAAATCCGTACAATAACTTATCTATGTGTTTGAAGATTGAATGAAAAATATAAATGTAGGTGAATAATTGTTATTTTTGTTATAAAAACATTTAAAAGAATAAAAATGTTTTGTTAAAAGCATAGAATGTTTTTTAATTAACATTATTATGAAATGTTTCTGGTTATAGAACTTTATTTCTTAATTTATGGCTTACACTTAATACCATGCCCTAAAAAATATTGCATAAAGGCAGTTTTAAAACGTTATGTAAAGCCAGTACGTCACATAGAGCAAGACATGGATAGGCAAGGGGTAAGGCTGGGTGTCTAGATGCTTGCGCTACTGCTTTGCAGCTTTAGGGTCCGTAAAGTACATGTTTAATAGAATTTATTTAACAACTTTATTTTTAAGTTTGTTAAGGTGTTCGTTGGCTATTTACAGAGTATTAAGCGTGAACTTTGTTTAATTGTAGCAATTTATTCGATTCATAAAGTATGTTAGATACGCTAAAAGACAAAATATATGTTGTAATCGTACAAAAAAAAAAACTATTTACTAC
>JABUQX010089447.1:15000-20000 GCA_015478945.1 Trachelipus rathkii | reverse complement strand
ATTTTAAAACATTCTGCGCTATTTCATTTTAATTTTCTCTCTTTATTCTTCTCTATTCCACCAAAACGGTTTCTTTCTTCGCCACGCTAATGGGTTTCATCTTTTTAAAAAACTACTTGACTGACTTATTTCAATTAAATTTCGGTTAAAATAGTTTCGCCACTGAATAAAAACAGTTTTGGTCTTTTAAACTCTTCTTTATCCAAGTCAGTTAATAAGCATGTCTACGAAATTTCTGGGCGTAAATCGCCCATTTCGGAAATCTATGATCTTTCCCTTATTAACTTGCTTGCGGCCCATATCAATTCATATTAAATCTAATTATATTATGGTCACTAGTCCTAAAATTGCTCTCAACTCTAACTTCATTCCACCATACTTTCAATTAGTTTAAATCTATTAAGTCTAATTACGTGCATCGTATTCTTGTCGGTGTTCTTACGGACCATCTGGGTCAAAAAGGGTTATCTAGTATACAATTTATGAATGCAGAACTACTACGGTCCATATTAGACAAAGGGAAATCCCAATGACATGCAGGACAAATTTAAAATCACCCTTATGACTATACCTTTTCATTTACTGGGCATGCTGTCTCACTTTCTTTCACCATTTCCACGTCTAATTCTTGGACTTCTTGGCCAGGAGGTCTAATAAAATGCCCGTATTCTATATGATTTATCTTTGAATAGATATCTACACACACCTGATTCAATATCAATGATTAAAATCTTAAAAGTCCAGTACTTAGTTTACAGCAATTGAATATTCGCTTCTTAACACTTAAAGCGCCACACCACCACCCTTCTTTTCTCTTATATATATACACACCGTATATATGCTGAATTGCTGAATTCAGTGATGGAGATGATAATCAGATTGTTCGTTTTATTTAATACTAAATTAGGGGGTCATTGGTGGCATAGAAAGAACCAGGAAACTGAGGAAGAAAAAGTGGAACGAGAATTAAAGAGTTATGAGAATTTAAGTGAACAAGGTATTTTAGGAAAGTATGTTGAGGAGCACTTGAAATAAATCATTTGAATATGAATAAAAAAAATCAAGAGGTTTAGGTGCAATGATCGCAGCTTTGTTTATAATGCAAAGAAGTATTGTGGGTTACTGTGGTACCAAAGTAGGGATAGTTACAAATGTCTCAATAGTGTAGGGTGTTAATGAAGAATTGATCGCAGTGTTTAAAGTGAAAGTCAGACGGAGGCATGGGTTAAATGATGCTAATTTAACTCTAAAGCCAGTTGATGAGGTCTGAAAAGAAAGGCTAGGTAAATATATAAGGGAGATGGAGGAAAGAAAAGAGAGAGAACATGAACCATTGGGAAGGGATAAATGGAACATTTACATAGGGGAATAAGAGTTCTTGGAGGAAGTACTTATGGTTAAGAAGAGAAAGAGTAGACCCGGTATGTGAATCTTCATTAGATAATGAATAGCGCGATGGCTTTTTTGTGATGATTAAACATGGATTGCCTAAATTGGCAGAGACATGAAAAGGTGAATAATGTATGGTTTGATGGTTGTAAGAAGGAAATAGGTATTTAGGGGCATGAGGTAATTTGTAGAGAGAATAGGTATTGAGTGAGAAGTTTAGAGGAATGGATATATTTCAGCAAGTCTATAATTGGCATTAATGGTGAATGAACAAGAAGAGGCAAAATTAGTGATTGACTGGATATGGAAGCTGTTGCAATAAAGCATTGTGAGAGTATGTTCGAAGGATTGAAGGAGGCAGTAATGTACCTGTATATAAGGGTAAGGGCGATTCAGGGGAACTGTCAGAATATAGGGAATTAGTTTTTACGGTGTTGTAGGAAAAGTAAAGCTAGATATTTGGCTAAAAGAGTGTGTTGAGTTACTGAGGGACTGATTGGTAAGGAACAATACATCTTATTAAGTGGAGAGGTGTGTAGATCAATATTCACATTGAAAACCAAAATGATAAAGAAATTGACAGAAAAATAAATTAGTATTAAGTTTTAGGAAAATTGCACAGAGGCATAATGGAACAGGAAATTAATTGGAGCAGCATGTGGCTGTGTTTGTTGATATATAGGTATTGGTTGTAGGCTTCTGAAGGACATCAAGCTTATGTATGTTCCAATAGTGAAGTGTGTGAGAATTAATGGAGCGAAAAAGATGGTTAATGATTCATAATGGTAAGGCAGGGATAGTTGTTATGTCTCCATGGCTATTTTATTTGTATATGGATTGGATGAAATAGGATTAGAGGTAGGGGTGATAGGAGACCAGATGGGTCTAGACGAGGGAAAAGCTGTAAGAGAGTGGAGGGGGCCTTGCTCTATTGTAAGTTATATTTGTTTTGTGTGAAATCCTGAAGAAAGTTTGAGAGAGATTGGCAAGACGGGGTCTTTGAAAGTAGTGTAGATAAAGAGGTAAGTGATGGTAGTTGTGTGAGGAGCAGTTTACTTGTGTGAAATCATGTGTAATGCGGAGCAATTGAAACAATATCTGAATTTAAATATTTAGGCTATATGTTGAATGAAAAAGGAATGAATGACACAGTGTTGGAGGAAAGTTGTGAATGGTGAGAAGGTGGCTGGTGCAAATAAATTATTGGTAAATGAAAAGGGACTAAGCCTTGTGTGTGCTAGGGTTCTGCATGAGGTATGTTGTTTACTGGGTTTAATGTATAGTAGTGAACTATGGTGTGGAATAAAGGCATAGATCTAAGGTACAGTCTGTTTAGATGGCAATTTGGGGCGTGTTGGGTGTGAGAAGAATTGATAAAATGAAGGAATGAATGTGTTAGGGTATCTCAGCATTGTTAGGGTTCACTCCCCTGGCCAGGCCTACAATCACATTCCCCTCCTTCAGCATCTCCTTTACTGACTTATCCACTTTTTTTCAGTCTCGCTGCCAGTCAATTTCCAGCACACACTCCATTGTCATTCATGCCTTTCTTTCACCATACAACCTCCCCTAACACGTTCATCCCTCATTTTATTAATTCTTCTTACACCTAACACTCCTAAGATTATCCATGTGAACAAACTGTACCTAAGATCTGTATACCTCTTATTCCAAACAATAGTTTCACTACTATACATTAATACAGGTCAACAACATACCCCCATGCAAAACCCTAGCGCACTCAAGACTTAGTCCCTTTGCATTCACCAAGGATTTAATTGCATCAGACACCTTCCTACCATTTACAACTTTTCTGCTACTCTGCATCATTCATTCCCTTTTTATCCAACAAATAGCCAAATTATTTAAGCAAAGATACTTGTTCCAATTGCTCATCATCCAACATGATTTCACTCCTCTGACTCTCCTCACCCACCACCTATTCCTTACTCTTATCTACATTTACTTTCAAACCCTCCTTCACTTCATTCTTATCTGTCTTGACTATACCTAAATAATAAAATATAAATATTAACTAATAAAATTTCTTGAATAGGCATATTTCATTTTTGTACAAGGTCATGAGACATCTTTTATAAAAATTTTAGGGTTGCTCTTGTTCTATTTACTTTATACTAAGGCAATTTTCATTTAGTTTTTTTTTTTCAGTACCCTATATTTTTTCTTTAGTATTTGTTCCAGTTATTGGGTTCATATTGCCAAAAAGATTTTGCAAATGTTTTAAATTGATTCAAATGGTGATGGAAGGTTGCAAAAGTTCAAGACAAACCTATACTAGTTTTTTAAAGGGATTTGGCCATTTAAAACTGCAACTACAATACAATACTGACTTACACTGCAGCTACAACAGTGGGTTAAAATTAGAGATGAGACGATAAATCAGGATCGAGAATCAGAAGTGGCATTAGAATCAGATTTTGAATTTGATAGAATCAGAATCAGATTCTGAATATATAAATTTTCATAGTATGGTGAATAGGAATCATCATCGAGAATCTGATGAATCTGTAAATTTTTTTTTTCCCATTTTTTTTTTAATCTGCATGGAATTTCTCAATTGTAATTGGAAATGATTTCGGTATTATCCCATCACAAGTTAAAATTCTGAACAAATGAAAGGTAGACATCAAATTATCAAGCACATGGGAAAAATGTTTGTTATTAAAAAACCTGCCAAATGAAAACAAAAAAGCCCACCTAAAAAAATACCCAGTTACAAGTTTGTTTTTTTAGCTGTTATTTTCAACAATGAGAGATTTTTAAAAATATTAATATGCAACAATCAACAACGTATGTCTCATTATTATTATTAGTGGCCTAGTTGCATTTTATCTTATAAGATTTACTGACCTTGACCTTTTATATTTGACAATCAAGAAGAAAAAAGTTAATATCTTTAATTTTTACCACCAAATGAATGTATCTTTTAAATTATTTGATAATGACTAGAAGATTAATATCATTCCCTTGATTAATGATCTTGCAATCATTAATCAGAGGGGGTTAATTGAGAATTTCTTTCCTCGTAGTGCTTTATATTTAGTTACACATATATTTGAATTTCCATTATTTTATCTAGTATGACAATAAACTTAAAATAATTTGTTAACATTGCGATTTGAAATTCATTCAGTGAATGCATCACATTTTCCAATTTCTTATTTTCATTATTATTAACGTTCTATTATTTTTTTTAAATATCTATATATTCTTACAAGTTTTGGCTTTTTTCTGACCCTGAGTTATTTCAACTTTTTGACCCAACCACACAAGGACAAAGTAGAGTAAGAGACTTCTCTTCAATTGATCCTAATGGCTGGCACATGAAGTAAGAATTGCTCAAACTTGGCCAAACCCATATGGTTAACTTTATTTTTTATTCAGTCATTTTTTCAAATGGCTAATATTCACCATTTATCTGGATTAACTTCTTCGATAGCAGGAATCTTTGAACATCATGGGCTTGGAATAGGTTTTATTTTTAACTGGAAAGTATTAGTCACAAGGACAAGGCATTCAGGATAATTTTTGAACTAAATTATTTAGTTACGATTTCAGTCAATTGACCTAAATGCTACAATTACTGATTA
>JABUQX010089447.1:0-10000 GCA_015478945.1 Trachelipus rathkii | reverse complement strand
CGTGGAGACTAATCAGATATTTTTTCGTAGTAAAGAATAAAAATATAATAACAGTTCAATATAGAATCAAAATCTAAGGATATAGACACACTAGAAAAAGTTTATGTTTACTGAATTCGTTCTAAATATATACATGTGGGAGGTTTGTGAACATATAAAGATAACACAATCCACTCCCAACACAACTATAATAAAAGTTATATGAATTGGATTATATAATATATTTTAATTAGATAAATACATTGGAATTATACTTAAAATCCACTGTATTATGATTATGTACATAAGTTCAGGATCAGATTCAAGAGTGGAAACCAAACGAATCCAAATATCATTCGTGCAATGAAGTAAGGGAGGAAATAGGAATTATGACTCAATCATGACAAATATATCATACTTAACTGAAGAGTTTTGGGGATAAACAAAAGAGCTGAATTCAAACAGGAATGAAATCAAAGATTGTAACCAGGAACTGAAATGGGAGACTGAAATCTTGCCCAAAATTAAAATTGAAATCGAAGTTTGAAATCCAAAGATAAAAATAGATTCAGGATGAATCCCAAATTAGAACCCTGTCAAAAGTAAAATAACCTTAATTAGTATAATACTTCTAACCTATTACATTTTACTTTCATTTATAACAGCATACTTTTTCATATTTTTATAATTACTTTATTGAACTCACCCTTTAGATTTCCAAGAGGGGCTCGTTCAATTTGTTCAATAGTTGCTGGTTCTTTATGATAGTAAACTGCAACAATACGTTTAGTTTACTACTACTTTTCCAGCCATAACATTAATAAATTTTATATAATAATTGATTAAATATATTACGGTAATTTTTCATAACTCACTAACCTGGAAAATCTGGACATCTAACTTCCAGTACTTCTAGTATGTTATGAGTTGTTTTTGTACAGTACAATACACTATGTACTCTTTAAACTTTTTACATATGTTTTAATTTATAATATTATCATTAAAGACATCAGTTACTAATCATATAATCTCAAAACTAAAAGGAAAAATATATATAATTATAACATTTATAATTTCCTAAGTTTTTGATAATAACTACAGCCATAATATAATATAATACACTCATCGTCCAGGCTGGAGCATTTTGTCCAGACTGGATCAATGAGAACCTTAAAATTACAAAACTGTTACTACGGGTTACTTCAGTCGTCAATGGCACAACTATGCACGAACAACATCTCCCTTATATCCTCCCCCGCTAAATCTAAACCCCCACCTCAATTTTCCACGTCGTTCAGAGAAAGACGGGAGTGAAGAGGCGGCCAAGAGCATAGAATAGCGTAGAGAAGGACAATCAGGACTCTTACATATAAACTACAATATAAAAACTTTACAAATTATTATATATATACAAATTATTTCTGTGCCTTAGGCAAGGACGAAAGACGATCAGCAGATTCGCTCTCTGGGGAACTCCTGCATCAATAGTACAGAAGCCTTTTGCTCCATCACCCAGCGTAAGCCTGTACGCAGTACAACCTTAACGCTGGGATCCAGAGCAGACTCATAGTCAAGGGATACATTGAAATGACAATTGCAAGAAGGATGTGGACACGAAGGCACAGACTTGGGCTCACTCAGTGGATAATTTGACTGAGGAGAAGGGGAAGAAAGTTTATTACGGGACTGGTTGTACATAAGGGTGAACTTCGGGAATAGTTTCTGCGGGAGATTCATCACCACCAGTATGAAATAAAATTGAGAAGAATCATATAATTTGGATACATCCTTTTAGTGTATACAAAAGAATGTTCATTAAGGGTCTTCTTTTTTCCAATATCTGATATTAGGGGTGACTCTACGTACTCCTCCTTTATTGAAGATTTTATGATGGAAAGCAATTATGTCGGTCCCTCGGACAATGTGCTCCTTCGGCCATTGGTACTTGTTGAGGTGAAAATACAGGATCATCAAGGAGATCATTCATGGAGGATACGCTTTGTTTAAAAGCGTGGAAATCTTGTAGAAGGCGACATATATATAAACGGTGGCTTGGACTCCGTGATCTTGGCCATGATCCCGGGAATAGCGTCCACGGACAGATCATCAACGTTCATATATGGGGTCAGTGTTTTTCCCCGCTCCTGCATTTTTTTTCTTTTACCATCTTGTCAGGGACCATATGACTATGGTCTTACAGTTGGTGTCATTAAGGCCTAGACCCTTGGTAGGCAAGAAAACTTCAATAGACACTCCTGACGTAACCACAGGCATCCTGAGGAGTTGACTAGCCCGGGTACTCTGGGAACCGACAGAGATTTTTGCTTCAGCCCAATCCATTCTGAAAAATACAATATATTCGGCAGTAATCGAGTCATGATAGGATTTTATGATAAAAAATAAAAATGCACAAATATATTCTATTCTAAGGTAATAATTTCAACAATCAGTCAGGAGACGAAATGAATCAGAGTAAACTAACTCATTTCCTCTCTCTCACTTTTCTCAGAGTGAACCCACAATGTTTAAAACGGTCCCACTATAACTCTGAGAAACTGACTGACTATTTAAAACAAAAAGAAAGGGAAGCAAGTACTAAATTCCAATATAGAATTTTAAATTTTACTTTAGAAGAGTTGGACAAAATATATATTTCAGTGGTTGTCAATAACTTTTTATAGTGTATTATGATGATCTCCTTCCCACATAGTAAAGAAGAAAGGATCATCAATATTAGTTAATTCACTGAAAACCCCTGTACCTCTGCAACCTATGAAACTTTACTTAAAATCATGGCATATTATATTTTTGTAAAATAAAAACAATATGAGGAAGTCTTTTTCCTTATTCTTTTTATTTTATTTTTAACCATAATTACGGAGTCCTATGATTTAGAGATGAAGACTCCACACATCCAGCTATAAGCATCTGATTGGACAATGGCGAAATTCTCTCATCAGGAACCAAAAAAATCTGTAAAATAGGTTTTAAAGCTCCGCCACTCCACAACCTGTCATGTAACATGACAAGCTCGTTGGAGCGGAGGAACCGGTATATATATATATGTACAATGTACATATATATACACACATATTCCTAATATATATATCTATATATATCAGAGGCAGGTAGTTTTCAATGAATATACATACAATATATATATTTTTGTATAAAAATTTCTATTTATACAGTCCATTATACACTGTATAAACGCTTTTTGATTGTATTTTGGGTAATGCAATCACACAAGACTTTCTTATATATTTTGTAAATTTTTAAATTAGTCTGTACTCATACACGAAGAATACATACACACAATAGATCACTTAGGCAAGAACATTTTCTCTAGGAGGGATATTCGTCTCATAATTTGAAATTTTTGACGATCAGACATACTAGTAAGCATTCATCCAAGACCACTTCCATATAGGAAAATGTTTATAGTTTTATATAAATAGTTAAGAAGGAAGTATATGAAGAGATTAAGAAAGATAGAGAGAAAACTTATCTGGTTCTTAGTTTGAGATAAGTCATTTTGCTCATTATATTAGCTTTTTTCAATCAGTAGTTGAACAACAGAACTTTAATTAAAGGAAATTGCAGAGGAATTCCTCAAACAGATGAAACAAAGCTAACAAATTTCTGAGCTTATTTATTTCATCTCAGGGAAAGATCAACTTTTCAATTTATAACACAGAGAAGGTTATAAAAGACTGGTACGTCTCCTGTGACGGACATATTCTATGGGGGTAGACATTACATTCGGAAAATTGGGAACCATTCCTCTACTTCTAGTACTGGGAGGAATAGGCAATTGCATTTCCTCCAAGATTTCATCATCTATATGGACCAAAGTCAAATTACTGTTATCCAAATGGACGTTAGTGGGATCACCAATTACCTCTCCCACTATTTGAAAAGGGAGAATTCTAGTCTCCGAGACAGGTGAAGAAACCATCTCAGCCGACGGGGACATATTGAAAGAATTACTACTTGGCGGGCTGAAACCATAAAATTCAGTCTTTTGAGAGCTGGAAGAACTATCTAGGGTAAAAAGGTTTGACCCATCGACCTGCAAATCACCCACAACACTTCTCTCTGACAAACCCATAAGGTCATCAGAAGAGACTGAGGGGGAATAGTTAGGTCTATCCATAAAAAAGGACGGGGGATCCGTTAAATTCAACTCAGATGTTTCCAGATTATTACGTTCCAATTGCTGTGCTTGTGAAACTATAAGATCTTCATTATTATTAGTTAACGTTACAGGAGAAAGGATAGAGGGGTATTTAAATTTACTAGGGTATTCATGAGAATACATATCAATATAATCTAAAACAGGGGTAAGTATCTCGTCCTGGTTGACCTCCAGGGTACTACCATGGTTCTTAGGAGAACTAGTCGGAATATTTATTAAATCTGTCTCGGATAAACTAGAATCGGAATCTATCTCAGGTAAACTAGAATGGTTAGAATTAGATTCGTCCGAAGAATGGATAGGTGAAATGGGAATTACGAGAGGAGGCAGCAAGAATTTAACCCCTTTGTGACCTGAAGATTGTAAGTATGTAGAAGACAACCGAGGATCTAACTCCTCCATACTAATGTTAAAGTTTTCCCTTTGATCCCAAGAAGTGGGCTCTATTACAGGAGTTAAATTGGGCAGTTGAATATAGTCACTTAAAGAGATAGGATTAAAAGTTAAGAATCCCTCAAAATCAGCTTCCTCCTCCAGGGAATCATCGATATTAGTGAACAAGGAGGTATCGGGGATAGACTCTGACTCATAAGAATTAGCTGAATCAGTCTCAGACTCAAGATCGCTGGATTCAGGAGGATTTTCATCATCCCCATCCAACAAACTCTCCTCGTCCGAGAAAAATGCATCACTAATTTCTTTATTTCGAGTCAGGTATTTTCGCAAATAACCCGGAATCTCAATCCATTCCCTTAAGTGTGAAAAATGGACTTTTTGAGTTCTACTGGGGGGATTGGTATTCCGTTGGATGACATATGCCACCCTATTCGGGTTCACGTCAACAACGGTAAAGGGTCCTTCCCACTTATGATGAAATTTAAGAGCAGTGCTTGGCCCAGTTCGTATTACTTTACGAGCTACTTTTTGACCGACCTTGAAAGGTTTAAAGTTGACACTGCCCTCTTTCCAATATTGGGGAAAAGTATGCACTGGAGTATGGGATTTTTGTAATAGATAATCCGAAGGGGACATGTCCAAGGCGCTATGATAAGTATTATTATAAATTAATATGGAGGAAGACAATTCTTCATCCCAAGTAGCGGGTTGTTCCAGAACCAAACATTTCAGTAGTTGAATCAAACTCCGGTTAAATCGCTCTGAGACACCGTTACTCGAGGGATGAAGGGGAGATATTCTCACATGTTTAATGTTGTGTTTTTGTAACACCTGTTGGAATACCTGGGAAGTAAATTCAGTTCCATTATCAGTTAAAATACGATTTGGAACTTTAGGAAGGAAAGGGAGAACTTGGTGTTCCAGTTTCCGAGAGACGGTCAAGCTGGACTTGTCGGCAATGGGGACTACAGACACCCATTTAGAATAATGATCAATAAAGATCATGCAATATTTATTTCCTTTAAAAGTTTTAGGGAATTGAATCAAATCCATGGCACATAAATCGAAGGGATAGTTGGCCAAGATTTTCAACATGGGGGGAGTAATATTGGAAGAAAAGTTTTTCTGCATCTGGCAAACAGGGCAACACCGCACTATATCTGAAATTACTTGGTTGACCCTAGGATGCCTTATATACTAACTGAAGCAGCTTGTTCCGGCCTATGTGGGCACAGGATACATGGAGGCCCAAAACTATGTGCATTAGTAAGTCCAAAGAAATCGCGTATAACAGATCCCCAGACGTAGTTCGGTAATACAAAATGTCATTTTCCAAGATCATTTGTTTAGAATGACTTTTGTATGGTTTGGGTACTTGTTGCCAATTTATATTGTTAACATTTTTCTTAAAACCCTTCAATAAGTATCGAAGAGTACGATCATTATTTTGGTCGTATATAATATCTGTATCGTTAATATTAGTATTAACTACTGATATGTTTTTCACCTGTATGGTGGAAGATTTCAAAGTGGACCGGGTACAAGTTGAAATGCCCTCGGCTACCACAGTTAATTTTTTTCCTTGAAGATGAATCAGTTGCTTCCGGGACATGTCCGGTAATAGGTGGTTATCCCTCAGAGCACAAGTACCAAGTATCAATGGGTTATCTACCATGTATTCCTGTGGAACTATAAAGAAGGCTGAAGGATGAGTTTCAAAACCCATGTTAAACCTCAGGATTAGGTTTACATAATGAACAATGGGAATCCTTTCTTTGTTTCCGAACCCACTAATAGCCTTCACTCCTATGTCTTGTGAATTTAAAAGCTCCTTGGACTTCCCTAGTAGAGGGACAATCTCAGAACTTATCAAATTTACTCCCGCCCCACTATCTACAAGGCAATCATAAATGGGAGCATCATGATCGTCCAACTTGACACAGACGACCAATGGGTCTATATCAGCCTGACACAAGTTAATGGCGACGACCATGTCCTCACTAGCATAGGAACAAAGGGGATACGAAACTTTACTCATGTGATTCTTTCCACCATGTTTAAGAGAAGGATCATCAAGGTTTTTCGCAGAGTCATTCACAATGTCCTTTTCCACAGAGTGACTCAAATCTGCGGGGACTATTCGTTTAACTTTTTCCTGGTGAACTTCAGCAAACCCCCCTTTGCACCGACCCTCATAATGAGATACATTGCAGTACTCACAGGGATCCAAAAATAGGCGTTGGGGAAGCGGCTTCTCAGTTGGTTTAGCCATTATTACATTTTCTGGGGCTTCAGGGAGATAAGATGTTCTCGAATATACTTTCTTTACAGCTCCTTGAAGGTATTCTTTAGGCGGAGTTCGATCAGGATTACTGGATCTGGGAGGTGTGCGTTGAGTACACCTCATTCCCGCGTGAGGACCTCTACAAAAGGGACACACTACTTTTCGGTTATTTACGGGAGATGATGGAGGGGAATTCCTAGCTCGACATTCGGTATTTAGATGGCCGGTTTTCTTGCAGTAGCTACAGACTCCAAGGTACTTATAGCAATCCTGCATTTCGTGTCCTCTCTTCTCACAGTAATCACAGAGGAGATTCCTTCGATCCTCAGATCCGGACCGAACATTTCGAGTCACGCTGCGAGTATTAGTAGTCCTGACACGGTCCTCGTTCCGGGGTGAACTACGAACCGTGTTATGGAAAGAACGACTGTAGCTATTTCTTTCCGGAGGACTACG
Organism: Trachelipus rathkii; assembly: GCA_015478945.1. Classification (NCBI taxonomy): domain Eukaryota; kingdom Metazoa; phylum Arthropoda; class Malacostraca; order Isopoda; family Trachelipodidae; genus Trachelipus; species Trachelipus rathkii. The sequence continues at coordinate 2,687 of JABUQX010089447.1, read as the reverse complement.
TTGACTGACATTGGTAGGGCGATGGTTAATTTTTACTGATGACTTAGTTTTCCGTTGTTCGACTTTTTTCCGTAGAACATCAGTCCATCCAGGAAGGGTAGTATTGATTTGTACTACTGACTCCAATGATTCGTTTAGATCAACCTCCCGGTCAGATCGGGAATAATTTGATGGGTCGTTCTCAAGAGGTATTGATTGGGACATGGAATTTGGAAAAGCAGTATTCTCACTGTCCAAAGAGTCTGCAAAATTCACAATATTCTCCCAAGAAGCTCTACTATACCCGTCCAACTCCATCATTTTTATATATTGACGGACGAATGTTTCAATAAATGGAGGCAAACTACAAAGGAAAGCTATTCTAAGGGAATCATGATCTCTCATATCGTATCTAGGATATGCTTGACTAGCCAGGCGTTCCAACCGAAGGGCAAACATTTTAATGCTCTCATTGGGATATCGGTGAGCAGCATGATACTTCTGTATCCTATATTCTTTCTTCTTACGTTCCTCATCTCGATACCAGCATACAAGATTATCCCGTACAGAGAAGTATTCACGGTTATCTTTTATTATTTCTCGGTATATGTGAAGAAATTTGCCTTCTAGCTGTCGTCCTAGCAGTCTCAACCATTGGTGATGGGCATTTGGATAATTAAGGCTACAGTACGCCTCAAAATCAGCCAAATAGACTAAGAGATCTTGTTCTGATTCATATTTAAATTTTCCAGGGTCCACAACTTTAAGTTTTTGAGAGTTCTTGAGCAACTGTGTAAGGAGTACAATGGCCTCCTCCAGCATGTCAAGTCTCTGTTTCATTTGTGGCCCTGAATACATAGAAGGTTCATTTGTATCAGAATACATTGTTCATATTGTCGTTGAGGTAATCCTTGTGGAAAACAACCAGAATACGACTGAGGGTCAATAGACATCTGGTGCTCCGGATACTGATTTACTGGGATTTGGTCTCGGTGGGGTTGTAGCAACCTATTATATTTCTCGGAGAAGTCAGATTCTCCTCTATTTATTGGGGACAAAGATTCTCTAGTGCCTCTACCCATGTCTGTATTTCTCAATAGAGACTTAGGTTGAGTAAAGTAATTTCCTGGGGGTATAGAATCATGACGAAGATTGGGATTAGGAAGAAGTTGAGGTTTAGGAAGGAAATTATGAGTAGGCATAAGATTAGGATTAGGAATAAGATTAGGATTAGGAATAAGGTTAGGATTAGGAATCAGATTAGGATTAGGAAGAAAATGATTTTTGGGAGTTTCTACATAACTAGGAAGATTATGAGGAAAAGGTTTGGATCGTGGTTGACATTGGGAAACTAAGGAAGGTTTATACTCACGATCATAGAAAGAAGTGGTATTTTTAGGCATTTGCAATTTATGTGCATCAAGGTCAGAGGGTATTACTTGACCTCGAGCAGGGATCGTTCTGTGTTCAACCTGACTGATTTCCACATTATTTTCTTGGGTCCATTGCTTCCTAAGTTTAACAAGCAAGGCATCCATTTCGGACTGATTAAAAGGTTTGTCAGAGTTGGAAACCATTTTTACGTCAGAGTTGGAACCCAAGGGTGTGTCAGAGTTGGTGACTTCTACCCTATTTTTATTTTCATCATTCACTCCTACATTCATTCCTACATTCATTTCTACTTGATGTTTATTTTGATCATCACGCAGACGCTGTTCTACACGTGGATCCAGAGCAACAGCCGCAAGGGATGGATCAAAGTCCAAAACCTCTTGACTATCAGAAGCTGTGCCGTTTTCCAAGTCTGCGTTTTGATTTTTTTCAGACATGTTAAATTTGGTTTAAGTAAATAAAGAATTTTAAAGTATTGGAGGGTTATCCCTAACTAACTCTTGAATCTGTCCAATGTAAGTACAAAAGAAGATTTCTTTGAAGAAAACTGAAGAGAATCAATGAATTTTCAAAATAAATGTGATGATGTGATCGAGAGTCACAATCCTAGTGCACGCAAGCGCAGGAACTCAAACAGAGTCCCTGTTCGGGCGCCACTTAATTTATTTATGTTGCGGAGAGAAGCACGCTGGGACCGAACACTCGTACCCGACTGAAAGGTGCCTCTCTCCACTTATTTCGTAGAGTCGATGGTCGAAGAAGATTGAATAATTCGGAGGTCAAAAGATATAATAAGAAGTAGATCGTATTAAAGTGATGTTCGATAGATGTGGTTTGAATGTCTAGTAAGCACAGGCAACCAACTGACACCATCAGAGGTGTTACGGAGCAGGTTAGGCTATTTCCGTAACGGAGGGAGATTGTCTCCGGACTCCGTTGGCCTGCTTACTTGGGTGACTATTCAGGGAGGATTGTGAGTTTCTTTAATTTAAATTCGCAATTGTGATATTACCTACAGGTCTTGTCTTAACCCCAAATGAAGGGTTTACTTAACTATAGTGTTTCCGGATCTATCTATCAATGAAGTCTTCATATATTTTTTCGTGGAGACTAATCAGATATTTTTTCGTAGTAAAGAATAAAAATATAATAACAGTTCAATATAGAATCAAAATCTAAGGATATAGACACACTAGAAAAAGTTTATGTTTACTGAATTCGTTCTAAATATATACATGTGGGAGGTTTGTGAACATATAAAGATAACACAATCCACTCCCAACACAACTATAATAAAAGTTATATGAATTGGATTA
>JABUQX010089446.1:90000-95000 GCA_015478945.1 Trachelipus rathkii | reverse complement strand
TGTGTAACATAGCACTATATCTTCTTCACTATGCTTCACTGTAACATATATATATGTATGTATATGTATAAATGTGTATATATATAATATATATAATATATATATAATATATATATATATATATATATATATATATATATATATATATATATATATATATATATAATAATAATAATAACAACAATATATATATAATAAATAATAATAATAATAATATATAATAATAATAATAATAATATATATAACATATGTATATATATCTGCTGTATCCAGCATATGTATGCTATAATGTATATGTAACCAACCAGCAATAGCCAATATATAATATATAATAATAATAATATAATATATATATATATATATATATATATAGTCAAAATAATGAATGTCAAATATTAATGTAAAACTATTTTAACTACCATTATAAAATATATAAAGATGAATTTAATAAAAATAAATATAATGAATAAAAATAATAAAATTGGCAAGTAAAACAATTAATTATGATACAAGTTTGTGAGCACTTTTAGAGAAAAGTTAAAATAATTAATAAAATCATTAAAAATAACACAATAAATTATATTTATATTACATAAATAATTTAATGAAATAGAGAATAAATAACAATGTAATTAATAATTTATAAACTTTAAATATTTTATTTACTATGAACAAATAATCAATAAATCAAGTTTCAATGAAGAGCCATATAATAATATATCAAATTCAACTTTTAAGAAGGTAAAGACGATATTGAAACGAATAAAAAACTAAAATAAAATGCATATCATAATAGTTAATAATATACTGTATATAAATCCAAATAATATAAATATAAAATATAGATATGCTTTGTAACAAGCGGAAACTCATTTAAATTTGAATATTCTCTGGACAACAAAATCATAATTAAATGTAAACTAATTTTTAGTCTTTAATTTGCAAAATTATCTTCCAACATGTCTAGTTAGGGAGGTTTATACTTTATTTCAGTGAATTAAACGTTATAAGTATTTTTAATACAATAAAACGGTTTACCAATATCTTAGAATAAGTGGGTGGATTGTCAAATTAAATTCAACGAGCTTCATTTTTGATTTATTAAATTTCAAAAACCAAATGAAAAAAGTTGGTATTTTACAATATATATATATATATATATATATATATATATATATATATATATATATATATATATATATATATATATATATATATATATATATATATATATATATATATATATATATATATATATATATATATATATATATATATACATATGTATGTAACAGCAACCTTAGCAATAGCATATATTTGTAACCCACACCGCGCGCCATAATATATATGTATATATGTATATGTATAACTCTTTATATCTTTCGCTACCATATATATGTATATATATATATGCTATATATATATATATATATATATATATAACGCGCCATCTCGCACTTCGGTCTCAATTATAAAATACTAAAAATTTTACTAAATAAAAATATATATATATATATATATATATATATATATGAGAATAGAAACAAAAACAGAAACCCAATAAAATCTAATAAAATAAGTTAAAGTTATGAGTTTTTTTCGCACGACTTTAAAAATACAAATTCAGACTTCTGAAATAAGTTTTAAAGTTTTACAAAAAAGTTTAGATATGTGCATGGCAAAGGCGTAATCAGACTTTGGATTTTATTAAAGGAAGTTATTTTAGAATAAAAGAAATAAAAAAATATTACATAAAGCAAAAAAAAAATATCAATGTTATCAAAGCCTTATATATATATATATATATATATATATATATATATATATATATATATATATATATAAGTGTGTATATAAATAAAAAAATATATATATATATATATATATATATATATATATATATATATATATATATATATATATATATATATATATACATATATATATATATATATATATATAATATATATATATATATATATATATATATATATATATATAATAACAATATATATCAGGGGACGTATATATAGGATTGGGCCGGGTAGGTGGCTCACACCCAATATTTTACAGGTTTTAAAAATAAATGGGAAATTAAATTGTAAAGAAAGTATACTAAATTATTAAAATTTTATATAAAAGTTAAAAAAAACTATTTTGCATAAATTAAAAGAAAAACAATCACAATAATAATAGAAATAATAATAATTAGATTCATTTAGAAATTCTCGCTCTTACTCTGATCTTAGAAGTAAAATTCTTTTAACCGGGCGGACAAATGACGTCATTTTTTACATCAACTTATAAAGGGGCGGGATAGTCTGTCCTACCTATAATCGAAAATATATGAAACCTTTCGTTTTCTTCCCGTAAATATGTACGAAATGTGTGGCTTGTGGCAGTTTGTTTGAATCGGATGAGTCTGATTGTTCTGATATTGAATATTAATTTTATATAACTTTATTTAAGTGGTATTTAGCATTATATAATAAAATAATTGAAATAATGCTTAATGGAGTAAGTGTAGATTTTATATTAAAGAAAAAACGCTTTAAAAACTTATCTATAAAACAACAACTCTATTTTTAAAAAAAATGATAGGCCTAAGAAATTACTCAATTGGAATGTGATTTAAAATTAAGTATTTGGTAAATATAATGTAAACAAGCTTTTCATACAAATAAATAGGTACGCATTATAATTATTAAAATATGTTTTCTATGTTTTTTTTATATATATATATATATATATATATATATATATATATATATATATATATATATATATATATATTCTTATATGCTGTTATCTATATATATATATATATATGTATGTAATATATATATATGTAATATAATAATAACAATAATAATATATATATATATATATATATATATATATATATATATATATATATATATATATATATATATATATATATATATATATATATATATAACAATAACTGCTCTTTGCTATATATATATATATATAAATATATATATATATATATATATATTTATATATATATATGTAACATAATATATCCCAACCTTAGCTAGCAGCCAATTTTGAGAATCCGAATTTTTCGGTCAACCTTTTGTATTCCAGGGTGCAATTTTGGTCTTGTAGCTTTTTGACCTTGTAGGTTTGATGTCTCAGCTTTGCGCCACTGATATATATATATATATATATATATATATATATATATATATATATATATATATATATATATATATGTATAATATAATATATATATATATAGGCTATATATATATAATATTTATAATAATAATATATATGTATAAAGAAACCTTTAATACCTATAATATATATATATATATATATATATATGCCATATATGCATATGCTATGTAGCCAGCATGTAGCAGCCAATATGTAGTAATATCAAATATGTATGGACTGTATGTATATGTATCATAGCATAAGCAACAATAATATGTATGTATATATAACCAACATAACAGTAACCAATAATATATGGCATATGTATATGTATATATATATATATGTATGTATATGTATATGTAATAGCCATGTATACTATTCTTTGTAACAATAATAATATAATAATATATATATATATTCTATATATATATCATAGCAATAATAACAACCATAGTAGCCAATAGCCAATAATAATCATAAGAATAACCAAGATAATAATAATATACATAATAATTATAATGGACGTATGTATGTAGCCATGCTATGCTGCTGCTGTAACAGCCCAACCCAACTATAATATATAGGCTATATATATATATATATATTATATATACTTTATATATATATATATATATATATATATATATATATATATATATGGGCTGGTCAATTAATAATATAAAAATACAAAGCTAAAACAGACACAAAACTTTCATACATATCTGCATCGCTATCAAAATGTAAAGGGAGATATATATATATATATATATATATATATATATATATATATATATATATATATATAACTAATAATAATATATATATATATATATATATATATATATAAATATAAGCAATATATAATAACATGTATTGTATGTAATATATGTAATATGTATAATATGTATGTAATAATATTTGTAATATGTATATATAAGTATTATATGTATATAATTTATGTGTTTATTTAATCATTATCGATTTTGTTATATTTATAAATCTTTCTAATAATATAGATATAGATATAATAGTAATAATAATCATAATAATATAATATAATAATAATATATACATAGCAAATAATATGTATATAATATAATATAATATGTAATATAATATAATATATATATATATATAATAATATATATATATAATATAATATATAATAATAATAATAATAACTGCATAATAATAATAATAATAATATAATATATATATATATATATGCCTACCTTAAAAAATAACTCTGCGACTTTTCTTGCAGCTAAAGTCCTTAATTAGGTCATCAAAATCTAAAGTCGTCGCCAAGTCTTTTTCTATTGAGAGAAGAGCCAGTGCAGATAGCCGGTCTTGAGTCATGGTGTTTCTCAAGTAAGTTTTGATGAGCTTCAATTTCGAGAAGCTTCTCTCTGCAGAGGCTACAGTAACTGGAATAGTAGCTATTATTCTTAAAGTAACATAAATGTTTGGATAGACATCACACAACCCGTTTTTGGCCATGTATTTAAGAACTGATAGTATATCGTCTTTTTCCCCGTCATAAGCTCGTGAAAACATTCTGAGCTCTTCACAGAGCTCTATAGCTTCAATATCATGGTGTTCCCCTTTGCTTAAAGAAACTTCCAAATCTTTACATTTTTTCATCAAAAGTTCATCATTCATCTGCAGGAGGTCATTAATGTGATATATAAATCCAAACGTGTTTTCATGTGATTTTAGAGCTTCAAATCTTGGATGACAACTCATTCGCACTGCATTTATTTATTTTGAAATATTCTTCAGGTGAGAGTTCGGGAACATCGTCTTTTAGT
>JABUQX010089446.1:67500-82500 GCA_015478945.1 Trachelipus rathkii | reverse complement strand
CCATCTTGGCTACTAAAGATGTTTCAAACGTTCCTCGCTGGTCCTCTGGTCCTCTGGTGCCATGGATCCATTTAATAAGACACTTGCTAAAACACAGGCATTGGGGAATGCCCAAAGCAGGAAAACTACAACTGCTGCGAGATTCAAGAATGAGTTGGGAACAAAGCTTAAAACTCCAAGTGTTGCTCGCTGGAACTCCCTATACGATTCTATGAAAGACATGCTTAAGAACCATGATGGTCGCATGGCACAAATCAACAACATTTGTATGGAGCAAAAGCCTTGTCTTCCAGTATTTAATAAAAGCGATAAGAAGGTAACTGCTGAGTGCATCGAAATAATGACGCCTACTGCTGTTAGGCTTGATATGTTGCAGGATGAGAAAAATGCGTACGTGGGAGTCCTTTTGCCTAATCTCTTCCTAATCAAGGACAAAATTGGGAAAATCGGACGTAGAAAAATTTAACTATGCTAAAAACTGTCAATTACTTGCTATAGCAATCAAAGCCAAACAAATTGAAAGAAAAGGGGTTTTGAACCAAGGGTAAGCAGTATCTTTGATGATTTTGAATTGCTTATGGCAACAGCACTGCATCCTCACTTCAAACCCGGAGTGGTACGTAAGTTAAATGAGAGGAAGTACCCAGCTGTCAAGACCAGTATATTGGACGAAATAAAGTGTAATATTGCATCGAATCTTACTCCTCCACATCAAGGCACTGAAGGTGATGGGACTGAGTCTGAAAGTGACCCATTTATGGTGAGTTATTTTTATAATTTGGAACAAACTTTAAGCATCTCTTGTATATATATATATATATATATATATATATATATATATATATATATATATATATATTATATATATATATATATATATATATATATACTATATAATATCAGAGTACACTTCTACTCACACTCTATTCTTAATTTATATATATATATATATATATATATATATATATATATATATATACAATTTATATATTACATATATATTCACAATACACTGACATAATGTTCAAATGAAACTTAAAAAAGATTTGAGTTCTTGATACCATTTCTATATATTTCAGAAACTGAAGGCCCCATATATCCAGCAGACATCTCTGCATAAAAGGTTGGGACAAACCTTGGATAGCTGGGCTGCAGTAAATGTTCACCACAGTACCCCTCTCACTAGGAACCTGTTTCCTTGTCAACACCAGGAGTTCTGGGTGGACTTGTTTATTAAGCCAGCTCATCGGCCGTGGAGAGGTTGTTTAGTCAAGGCTCTGACATTCCAAGAGCAATTTTGAAAAATTTATCTTTATTAAGGGCAAGTTCCAATGTTGGGCTCGGGCTGAGCCCCATTTTCAGCCCCCCTAAAAATGGACATAAAATTCGGAATTTTCAGCCGATTTTGACATTATAAACACCAAAATGTGGCTTTTTTTGCCCTCTAAAACGTTGTTTTCCGGGGTTTTTCTGTGTATGTAGTCATTCTTTCAGAATTTTCAAATTTTTCAAAACCCATGTTTTGACATTTCTTAACATCACATACCAGAATTTTTTCGAAATGACTTCAAACTTGAAATATGCATAGATAGGTCATTTCCTTACAAAGGAAAAGAAGTACTTTTTCGATTTTTTGAGTTTTGTGCTCAGCGTTGTCCAATTTCCAAACCCACTTTTTTTGGATTTTGAAATGAAAAATTGCGATATTTTTTTTATTCTTGTCCGATCAACATCAAATTTTCAGGGCTTGTATAGTCGGGCAAGATGCATCTTTTAAATAATTTTTTGTATACTTAATAGAAAATTTTTAAAATTTTCAAAAATTTTTTTTTTGAAAGTTTGTTCCAAGAACAAATCCAAACCTAATGCATATACAAAGAAATTATCTAAGTAAGAAAATGTGCATCTCCTGACCGCATGCCCTGAAATTTCATCTAACAGAGACAGAAAATTGTCGCGGTGCACCTAATTTCAAGCCTCCAAGGTGAGGTTTAGAAAACCCGGACAGCATGGCAAATCGAGCTGCTGCTGCGTGGCCTGAGTTATCATGCGTATTTCAGGATTTGAATATCGACTCGAAAAGTACGGTATGTGATGTTAAATGTCAAAAAACATGAATTTAGTAAAACCAGTATTCAAGGCGCCGAGAAAAGCAGCGACTACTAAACAAAAAGAGCTGCATTTGGTCTTTATCGTCAAAGGTGGTAAGTCAGAAGTCTGCCGTTTTGAGGTGAAGACTGGCGCCAGTGCTGACGGATCTTGCCCTGGCGAGAATACAGCCCTGTTCAGAATCCCATGAGGAGAGCGAGAGGAAGAGATCACAGATAATTGAATAAGATTAAAAATCTTCATTTTTTGTTATATATATTTGCATCTTTCAATTAAAATTTAATTCATCTTTACATACTTGCGCTTTATTTTTATATATTTTTATTAGCTCCTAAATTTGTGCTTTAAAAAAATTTGATTTGCGGACATGTGCGCTTTGCGCTTGCGGACTATTTTTTTTGAAAAATTGTGCGCTTTTGCGCTTGCAGACTAAGTTTTTCCACTTTGCGCTTTTGCGTTTGCGCTCTAAATTTTAAAATTTGCGCGCCCACCTCTGATATATATATATATATATATATATATATATGTTTACTATATGTATATAATAACATATATGTAATAATATATATATAATAATAATATATAAATATATATATATATAACTCTAATATAATACTTATATATGTATATATATATAATAATAATAATATATATATATATATATATATATATATATATATATATATATTATTTATATATATAATATATATATATATATATATATATATATATATATATATATATATATATATATATATATATATATATATAACAAATATATATATAATTTATTTTTTACATTTCTATGATATCTATATATACATATAATATATAATAACATATGCTTAACAATAGCAACATAACCTTGCTTAGTAACAATAACAATAACTTATATATATATATAATAATATATATATATAACAATAACCTTAATAATATATATATATGTACGATTCATAAATGAAAATTAGTAGTATCTGGCATCTTTTTCTTATATGAGTTTTCCGTTACCACCTTTACCACTATCTTCGATTCTGTCACGAATCACAATTCACAATTTCAGTATGCCGTGAACCTTCTTTGATAAAGGAAAACGAGTGATTTTTTTCTTTAGTTATAATGTGATGTAGTACACTGCATTTTAAAGTAATGGTGTCCCATCTCCAGTACAGTTTGGTATTACTGATATTATTTATATTGATAGTGCCAAATGCAAAATTTGCAAATGTAATTGTTCTCTTAAAGGAAGAACAACATCTTGGCTAAGAAACAAACAAGCAAACACCCAGATGAATTCAAAGCTCTGGGAAGAGTTGAGAAGGAAAGAAAAGAAAGCAAAAAAAAACAAAAAAACCATCTGCACCAGAAGTTTCAAAAATAAAACAGATTACTCTGGAAATGTGCGAAGAAGAGTGGAAGTTAAGTTATGGGATGTAAATGATGTAAGAGTAAAAAGTGTAGTAGGTAAATTTCAGAACTGTTTGTTATGGCAGACTGATTATCACTTTTTTCACCTGGAAAATATTTCATTTGTGCGGGTGTTACAAGAGGTAGTCCAACAGTATCTATTGCATCAAAATAATATTACAGAGATATTATTTGCGAAAAAAGGAATGACTCCGTTCAGTCCTAAATTCTCAATGTAATCAGCTCTTTAAAAAAAATGACTAAAATTTCTTCCACTACCGATGAATGGTCGGGCACTCAGACGGGAGTTTATTTGTTATTTTTTGTTGTTTATTTGTTTATTTGTCATACATTGATAGCAACTTTCAGCTACAAAATTTCGTGTTGTGTGCTGAACCGCTTATAGAACATCACACAGGTTAACTATCTTAGTTTAGTATTTAATCGATTGCTGGAGAAATGGAATTTGTCTATTGATGATGTCCATTGCGTCATGGGAGATGACCAATACAAATACCAATATAAAGAAGGCTATGAAAATTTCTGGTGTCAATAACGTAAACTGTGTAACTCATCAACTGCACTTTTCCATTAAGAATGACATAACATCTCAAAAATCCGTTACTGAATTAACCTCAAAATGCAGATCAATTGCACCATATTTTAACCATTCAACAATAGCCCAAGAAGAACTCAAGAAAATAGATGATAGAATAAATGTTCCACACCTTTCTGTAATACATGACGTTCAAACTCGCTGAAACAGCACTTTGTTTATGATGGAAAGAATGAAAAAAACTAAATGAATATCTCTGTTTGTATGCTACATCTAACGCCAAATTTGAATCTTTTACACCTTATGATATTCCCCTTTTATCCAGCTGCATCACCTTGCTCAGACCTTTCAAAGAAATTACTTTGAAAATTATCAAAAACTTTTCTTCATTAGCAGATGTAATTCCTCTCATAACAACTCTTAAAAAATTCCTTCCATTATTGAAAGAAGATACTCAAGAAATAAAGCTAAATGCCAAAAAATTTCATATAATAGAAAGATGACAAATGTTTCGGTTTTAGGGCATGATCCAATATTTTAGATTTTGGGACCCCATTTTAGCCCCCACCTGAAAATGGACATCAAATTCGGAATTATCAGCCGATTTTGACCCTCTAAACACCAATACTTGTAAAGCTTTTTTTTTTTTTGGCCTCTAAAACGTTGTTTTTTCCGGTTTTTTTTCTGTGTCTGTGTAATTTTTTCATTTCTTTTTCCAAAAACCAGAATTTTTTGACATTTTCGTATCAACTTCCAGAATTCTTTTTCGAAATGACTTCAAACTTGAATATACATAGATGGGTCCATTACCAACAAAATGCACGTATTATCTATCATTCTCGATTTTTTAGTTTTGTGCTCAACGTTGTCCAATTTCAAAACCCACTTTATTTGGATTTTGAAATGAAAAATTGCGTTAATTTTTTTCCTGTTGGCGCGAAGTGAATGAAATTTTCAGGGCCTATGTAGTCAAAAGGAGAAGATACATTTTTACTCAAATTTTCTTTTAGCAAATAGTTTTCGATTTGTTCTTGGAACAAATTTTCAAGAAAAAAAATTTTGGAAAATTTTTAAAAAATTTTCTTTTGCGTATACAAAAAAATTATCGTAAGTAAAAAAGGTGTATCTTGCCCAACTATACAAGCCCTGAAAATTTTAAGTTGATCGGATAAGGGTACAAACAAAAATATTTCAATATTTCACTTTTTCAAAAAAATTTTCTGTCGTTAAACAGTGTGAATATTAATATTTTTTTTTTCTAGCTTAATCCGATCAACATCAAATTTTCAAGGCTTGTATAGTTAGGCGAGATACACCTTTTTTACTTTGATAACTTTATTGTATACTCGAAAGAAAATTTTTAAAAAAAATTTCAAAATTTTTTTTTTGAAAATTTGTTCCAAGAACAAATCCAAAACTAATGCATATACAAAGAAATTATCTAAGTAAAAAATGTGCCTCTCCCCCGAATACATATGCCCTGAAAATTTCATTCACTTAGCTTGAAGAGGAAAAAATTTATCGCAATTTTTCATTTCAAAATCCAAAAAAAGTGGGTTTGGAAATTGAACAACGCTGAGCACAAAACTCAAAAAATCGAAAAAATAATACGTGCATTTTGTAGGTAATCGACCCATTTATGCATATTTCAAGTTTGAAGTCATTTCGAAAAAAATTCTGGAAGTTGATACGAAAAATTTCAAAAACATGGGTTTTGAAAAATTGAAAATTTTGAAAAAATGACTACAGACACAGAAAAACACCGGAAAACGTTTTAAAGGCCAAAAAAGCTACAATTTGGTGCTTATAGGGTCAAAATCGGCTGATAATTCCGAATTTGATGTCCATTTTCAGGTGGGGGCTAAAATGGGGTCCCAAAATCTAAAATATTGGATTATGCCCTTTACGGAAATTGATGATTTTGTTTACTATAGGTACGTTTCTCGATACGAGGTGGAAAACAAAGTTCTTCAGTTCCCAGCTTGTAACTGGCTGAGTTAAAGTAAACATATGACGCAAATACGAAGATATTTTAAAAAGAAAGTATGAAAAAGGTTAGTCCTAAATCAGGACTACATTTAAAACAAGATTCAAAATTTTCAACAGGTTAACCTATCAGTGAATTAATGAAATAATATTAACTTCTAGTAGTGATGACCAAGAAGGGCTCTCCAAGAAGTCATCAAACATTAAAGACCAGTAACTGAAAGAAAAGCTTACCAATATTGACGAAGATCCACTAGAATGGTGGAGGATAAGTACGGATAAGTATCCTGAGCTTGCAAAGTTGGCAAGATCTTATATTGCATATCCACCATTAAATGTTGCCAGCTAGCGCCTCTTTAGCGGTGGTGGTCTGATTTATGACGAGAAAAAAAGCAAATTGTCGCTTGAAAGAGCAGAGAAATTATTGTTTTTAAAGTTTAACTTTCCGATAATAAATTTTGCATATTACTAATACAGTAAAGTTTATTTATATAAATAGCAGAAATCTTTCAAAGGGCGAAGGATTGGAAAGAGGTGGTGGCATACATGTAAGAATGGGTTTTCGTTCCATTTCCTGGAAACATTAAAAATTTAATATATTTTAATTAATTATTAAATTTTTAATGAATAAAATGTTACATAAGATTTAATAAACTATTTCTGATCAATATGAAAGACAAAAAGGACGTGATATCATAAAAGATAATATTCACATTCGAATTCGCATTCGCATTTGCGAATATTAAAATAAAATATTCACATTCGCATTCGCGAATACCAAAAGAAGAATATTCGCATGTCCATTCGCATTCCCGAATATTGAAAATTGACATTCGGTCCACCTCTAATATATTTATATATATATATATATAATATATATATATATCATATATTATATATATATATATATAATATATATATAATATATATATATATATATATATTATATATATATGATATATATATATTATATATATATATTGTACCATCCATCCTGATAGGGTATGCCTGTCAGGTGCTACTCTTCCAGAATCTTCTCCAAAGATTTATATCTTCAAATTTTCTTCCCTCCTCTACTTCCTCTACCGTCTTGCCTCTACGCTGTACAGCCTCTGCAACAGATTCAATCCATCTCTTCCTCGGTCTTCCTGCTGGTCTCCTACTTCTGGTCTCCCAATCCCATCACTCTCTCAATCTCTCCCCTTTCCTCATTCCTTTTCATCTTATCCAAAACATCTTAACTGGTTTCTCTTCCAACGCATTCCAAAACAGGTTCCCCTCCCAGTTCTCTCCTCACCAGCTGCTCCTCATTCTGTCTCTCAATAATACTCCTCTAATGAGTCTAAGTACCCTCATTTCCGCAGCTTCTATTCTGCATTTTTGCATCGTATTCAGATCCAAACAACAATATCGGTCTCAGAATTGTTTTATAAATTAATATTTTAACCTCTGTTGGTATCCCTTTCCCCTTTAGCAACGGGTATAACATTCCCACATTCTGTGAAATCTCCCAATTCTTCCTTTCAACTCGTCATCTTGTCTTCCTTGATCATCAAATACCACGCCACAATAACTTAAATTCTATTTCACTGCTTAAGCCTTATAATCTTCTATGTTCACTGCTATCTCTTCCCTCCACTCTCTTGCAATCACCATTATTTCCGTTTTCTCTCTGTTTATTCTCATGCCCATTGACTTCAGCACCCCATTCCACCTATTCACAGCTTCTTTCAGATCTTGAGCTCCTGATGTCATCACTGCCGCCTCATCCGCATAAACCAAAGTGTGCTCCCTATTTTCCCTTATGCATATCCTTTTTAAGGCAGCTGTCCAGGTAAAGTGGCAAAGGGCAATGGTGACAGTACATTTCCCTGTCTAACCACCATTTTTACTATCACAACGCATTTCTCTCTTCCTGTTCCTCTAACCTTATTTATTGGATTTTCAAACATACTTTTAATGGTTACTATCAAACTTTCTGGTATGATATACATCGGATCTTCTAACACTATCCACAGTCATTCTCTATTTATTCTATCGGATGCCTTTTCCAAGTCTATGAATGAAGATCCTTTGCAAATTCCACTTGATGATTTTGATGTACTTCTTTATGTAAAATATTAGGTCAGTATTACTTATTCTGGTCTTGAAACGGTGCTGCCATTTTCCATCCTTGTCTTCGACCTTCGTCCTCAATCTTTTTTCTAAGATCCTCTCATATTTTTTTCTCGGCCCCACCAACAATAATACTATTCCTGTATAATTTCCGCATATTCTTTATCTCCCTTCCTATATATCGGACAGATTAATTACTGCTTTCCTCCATTCTGTTGGTATTTTTCTTTCTTTTCATACTGGGTTTAACAATCTTGTCAACCATTTAGTTATTCCCTCTTCTGTTTTTTGAAATAGTTCATTATTCAGTACATCGTATTCCTGGACTTTTCCCCATTTTTTAGTATCTTAACTTTTCCTTTCACTTTCCTCTATCTCTTTGATTCTAATTTCCTCATGTTTCTTCGTTTCAAGTCATCTATTAATCCATTCATCCTCCCACAATCCTCTACGCTCAAATATAAATATAAAATAAAATATATATAGTATATATATATATATATAAGTATATATATATTATATATATATTATATATAAATATATATAATATATATATATATATATATTCATATATATATATCTTATATATATATGTATATATATTTTTAAATTCATTATTTTGCGTTTCGTACTATCGTTCTTGAAACTTGTGATTGGGATTTTCTTTTAATATTACTTATGAGTAAAACTCTTGCTTTATCTTGATTGTTTGCTATCCTGCAAAGTGACCTGATTATTAGAAAATATTCTCATTGGAACTTGAGCCTAGTTATTCAGCAAAATTTTAAAGGATTTAATATAGTTCAAAAGTTCAGAAAAGTTATTCTTTTTATTGCGTACCCGCGTGTCCTCATTTATAAAATATCTCGACAGTTTATATATATATTTTTAAATTCATTATTTGGTGAAGCAACTTTTTTATAGTTGAATTGACCTATTTGTTAGAATTTAAATACTTTCAAGTAAAACTTTTTTACTATTTTTTAATAATAGCTTCTAAATCGATTTTAGCTGTCTTTAATAGAAATAATAGGCTTATTACATTGCTGAGTAACTTATTCGTTGAGCGAGGTAAGTTGTTCTAAAATTTTAATAGAAAGTTGTTAATAATTGCCCGTGAAATTGGTTGAAAGCAAGTGACTACAAGAGGCTGGGAACCCTTCTTCCCAAGAACAGGCGCAGTGAAGGAATATAAAGGAGAAATTATAAAAAAAAACGAATACTAAAACAGACTCAGTAAAGATGAAAGTGGAAAAATAAAAGACAAATTTTTAAAATGCTTTGTTTGAAATCAGAGAGGTAAATACCTAAGGGTAAGAGAAGAAAGAGGTTGGCGGTTTGCAAACAGAGGGGAATAGATATTTGTTGCTTTAAGTGAAACAAAGCTAAAAGGCAAAAGAGAGGAATGGTTTGGAAGCTACAGGGGACTAGTTTCAGGGGTGAGTGAGAGGTCAGAGCTAGAGAAGGTGTAGAGATAATTATGAAAGAATGAATTATGGGAATATGTGAAAGAAAGTAAATTTGTTAGTTCAAGATTATGTGGGTAAAAATGAAAATTAGAAATGAAAACTGTATTATTTGTAAGTGCAAATGCCCCAGTAAATGATAGTGCTGGAGGAAGAAGGGAGATGTTTTGGGATGAAACTAAACGATTGTTTGGGTAGTTTCAATAGGAATGATAAAGTATTGCTCTGCTAGGTGATTTTAAACGCAGGGTGGGTAGATGTACAAGTACAAGGCAATATTAGGACCCTTTTGGAGTGCAAGGCAAAACAAAAATGGGGGAAAAATTGTTAGAAATTATGCGCTGCGAAAGAGGATAATAGGAAATACAGGGTTTAATAAGAGAAACATACATAAAAATACGCTGGGTTTAGTGGAGTGACAGGTATTTTGTGCTCTGCTTGATTATGTATGTGTAAGTCAAACGGAGAAAGACAGGTTGTGATGTGAACGTCTTAAGCGGTGCAGCAGGGGGTATGTCTGATCACTATTTAGTAGAAGCAAAGATAAAGGTGAAAGGAGGGTGTAAGAAAAGATTGAAATTTAACACAAGTGTAGAAGTTAAAAGAGTTGAGTATTAAGAAGATGCTTGGTTGGGCAAGGCTACAGAAAGAATTTTTTTAGCAGCAATTAAAATGACATTAGTGCCCGAAATTACTGAAAAGTGGAATTGCAAGAGGAATGGAATGCCTTTAAGGAAACAATACTGATAACTATAAGGAAGT
This sequence comes from Trachelipus rathkii, assembly GCA_015478945.1. Taxonomy (NCBI): domain Eukaryota; kingdom Metazoa; phylum Arthropoda; class Malacostraca; order Isopoda; family Trachelipodidae; genus Trachelipus; species Trachelipus rathkii. The sequence continues at coordinate 72,099 of JABUQX010089446.1, read as the reverse complement.
TTTGTGGTGTGAAAAAGATTAGCCGAAGGAGTAAAAGAAAGGGTAGCGAATGGTGGTGGAGTGAAGATTTAGATGTTATTATTAAAAGGAAAAAAGAAGTTTTTGCCAAAACCATTTAGCTATTAATAGTCAAGCACAATGGAGGAATACAAGAGAGTGCGAAAATGAAGTTAAAATGAAGTGAAAGCTGCAAAGAGAAGGGCAGACGATCGGTGGATTGGATAGATTGTGCTAATTATGAGGAGAAAAGTAGGCCATTTTGGAAGGAGATAACAAGGTTCGGAATAAGAGAAAAGACGTCTTAACTAGTAGTAAAGACTTTGAATGGGATGTAGTTCAGGATGATAGAGAAGTGGAGGAGGGAACGGAAAGAACATTTTAAGGAACTGCTAAATGCTGGGAAGAGTAGATGAGGGGAAGAAAGAAGACAAAATATCATGATGGAAGAGTTTAGAAATGTAAATGTAGGGCACATTACAAAGGATGAAATAGTGAATGCTTTGAAGAAGTCAAAGGAGAATCTTTGGATTGATGGTACAAGTAGAAAAGTTGAAAAAGAGAGGTAACAGTGTCGCGGAGTGACTGATGAGATTATTCAATGTTTGCTGAGAATAGTTGCGAGGTACCACAAGATTTGCAAGACTCCTGTCTTGTATCAATTTATAAGGGTAAGGGGACAAAAAAAGTGTTCTAATTAGGGAAGAATAAGTTTATTGAATGTTGTAGTTAAAGAATAGGGACGAATTTTAATAGAAAAAGCTAAAAGTATAAGATATAAACAGATGAAGAGGAAACAGATGTGGTTTTAAGGGATGGCGAGGATGTGTGGGATCAGCGGTATTGTTACTTTGAAATGCTTGCAGAGTTCTCAGAAAAGAATAAAGACGTTACTGCATGCTTTCTTGATTGGAAAAGGCATTTCATAAAGTGCAAAGAGGAAAGTTGTATAGAACATTAGAAAGTTGTGGAATAAATGATTTCCTTCTAAAAGCGATTAAAACATTTTACAGAGAATAGTAGAACTGTGTTAGGATTAACAGGGAAGAAAGGGAGTGGTTTAAAACATGGAGTGGGTCCTGAGACCAAGGTTGTGTTAAATTCTCCATCGGTGTTTTAATAATCTTTATAAAGAATAGTGTAAGTTTAAGGGTTTTTTTTATATGGATTAGATTTTGGAAAGGAGCTGAATATGAATCTGAATGAAGCTATTGGGGATAAAGCGTCTTACTTTTGGGCCCGACGATTCTGTGTTGATTGCCGATACAAAAGGAAAAACTGCTTGATTTGGTGCTTGAGTTTGAACCAACGAGTGTGCCAAGAAAAGGATTAAAAAAATTAATTCAGCTAAAGTAAAGTGATGAAAAATTGTGTGAAAAACCAAAAGGAGACGATTCTCAAACTTGGGTTGTATATCATAAAGGTGATGGGGAAAGCCTAGCAGAGATTACAGTTTTTATACTTAGGAACCGATATTGGGGCTTTCGGAGGCAAGAAAGAAGAGATTGACAATATTCTTTCTATTTTTAGGGTTGGCTGAGGGTGAAAGGTATTAAGCAGTCTTAGAGAATATGGAAAAATGGAATTAACAAGGAAGTAAAAATGAAATTATTCGGTGTATATTTTGTTCCAACTGTTGCTGTAATGGATTTGTTGTATTTAAAATTTAGGGATTGATTACTATCTATTTATTTATTATTTTATATAATTAATTGACTGGGATAAGTTAAGCGTATTAATTGTTATTATAGTGTTTCTGATGGTTATGTTGGGTTTATTTATTTATATGTATGAGTATATTTAGTTATATTGTTATAATGTGTTATTTATTGTTGTATATTGTTGTGTAATGTTGTATCTTGTTGTGTGGTTAGATAATGTTCTTTGTGTGGTATTTATGTTTTATTGCTCTCTTTTTTTTTCTTGTCTCTTTTGTCTTTTTTTTTTTATTATATTATTTTTTCTTTTTATTATTATTTGTGTTTGTGTTTTTTTTCTTTAATAATGAATTTAATTTTTGTATTTGTTCTACTTTCTGTTGTTTCTTTTAGTTGATTTTTATTTGTTATATTTGTATTATATTTTTATGATGGTTTACTAAGGTGTATGGTTTTTTTATTTATATTTCTTCATAATATTGTTGTAATTAAATATTTTAGTGTAGTATTTTTATATCTTTCTGAATTATATTCTCAATTTTTGTGTTATTTTGTTGTGTTTGTTTTGTTTTTGTATTGTTAATTATTGTTGTTGTTTCTTTATTTATTTATTTTATGCTTATTTTTTTGTATTTTATATTTTTTAGTTTATTTGTTTGTATGTCTGTTTCATTATTTATTTTATGTATTATTGTCTTATTATCTTATATGTGTATTTCTATGTTTAAGAAAAGAAAGGAAAGAATGTTATTGATTTTTTTTTTTTATTTTGTTTTGTGGGTATTTTTACCACTCAATCACAAATGAGTTTTTTTTTTTTCCTAGGTTCTCCCAGATACTTAGTAACTATCCTACTCCAGCTTCACATATATTCTTAAATTTATCCGTAGTATATATATTTCAAGTTCTTTACTAATATAAGTATCTATACCAATGAATGTAGTTAAGTTTGTTTGTAGATTTAAAATTTCTCTTAATTTTTAGGTAAAATTTAATTTCGTTTTGTTAAAATTGATTATTTTAATACATTAGGTGAAAAAATTACAAGAAAGTAAGAGAGAAGAACGCAAAAAGTTAGCAGATGAAGAAGCAATTCGAAAAATTAAAATGTTAGATGATTTGGTACATTCCTTACAGAGACAAGTTGGAGCACAAAAACAGGTATTGTATTGCCTAGTTTATTCTAGTCTTTGCAGACTACAACTTTTCAAATAGAATATAACCTGTAGTTGTGATGAGAAACATTTCTAAATTTAGAATTATCATTTGCTTAAATTTGTTGACGAAAACCCCTCTTGGAAAAAATTTGTACCAATATTTTGAGCTATCTCTCTCTTATCACAAAGGAAGAAGAGGCTCTCATAAACGAAATGGAGGTAACTGGTCAAGCCTTTGAAGAAACTCAAGACCAAAATGTGCGACTCATACAGCAATTGAGAGAAAAAGACAATGCCAACTTTAAACTCATGTCAGAAAGAATAAAATCAAACCAGATAAACAAATTGGCGAATGAGGAGAGAGACAATTTGCAAGAACAGGTAATTAGAAGTTTTACTATTTATCTTTATTAATAAAATATTCTGGTATTTAAATGTTTAATATTACTAAAGCTGTACCGTCTTGAACATATGTTATCAATATTCATGATTCAAATTCGGCAACACAATAATAACAATATGGTAATACTGTAATAGATGAGCCATAGGGGAAAAGCGGAAAATTGATTTGCTTATTTCTTGCATATTTAACTCCAAGAATTTTATACATTAGCTTTGAAAAAATGAATAATTAATTTAAAGCTTTATTTTAAAATTTAAAACAAACAATACGCCTAAGTCGGAAATTAGATTGGGAGTGGGGGCATGCAAGGGAGTCGCCATGCGGAAAAAAAGGAATCTGAAATCCACTTGTGGTTCAAGTGTCTGCTTCCGATCCGGACATTGTGAGTTTTTCTTTTCTTTTTGCACTCCCCACACTTCTTCATGCGAGTCTCAAACATCCCTCCCAAGGAGTTTTTCTCCATCCCATCTGGTCATTTACTCGTAAACTAAGGCTCTGGACACTAATTCACTGAAACAGCTCGATAAAGGGTTGTTGGCTCCATCTTCGTTCATTTAAAAGGCGGTAAATTATTCGAAGTGGATCTTACCAAAGTCATTTTTCTAGTTTTGTGATTGTACCGTGATTCTTTTTAAAACAATAATTTTAATTTTTACAATCTATTATACGGAATTGAATTAAGACTAGTTTGCATTAATTAATAATCTTTAGATACTGCAATTTTTTAAAGTGTTGCAATTTTTTAAATGAATACATAAACTCCAATCCTGTACCCTTATTTAGTAATGATAATACAGGCGATGGGGAGTCGAGAAAAAATTACTTACCGACTCGCCGACTCCGACTCCCAGAGTCGATTTTAAAAAACAAACCGACTCCCGACTCCCAGAGGTCGATTTTAGAAGGAAACAACCGACTCCCGAGCTCCCAATGGCCTATGTACGCACACGTAAACTTGTTGACAAAAAAAAAATTACCAATATTATAATGTAAATATGAGTTAATAACTTAATTTTTTAATAATATAATAATAACTAATTATTAATACTAATAATCAATAATAATAATATTATTCATATTATTATTATTATTTTATTATTAATAATAATAATAATAATAATCAATAATTATAAAATAAATAATATAATATAATATTAATTAATATATTATTATTATTGTTATTATTATTAATCATTATTTTTAATTACTATTATATTATTATATGATTACTATTATTGATTATTATTTTATTATATAATAATAATAATATTTCTTCAAGATAACTTAAATTAAATATGATCCTATATTCAATTAATAGAATACAAAAAAAAATTGTAAAAATTATTATATTATTTAAAAATTGATGCAATGATGTTTCGGAGGA
>JABUQX010089446.1:45000-62500 GCA_015478945.1 Trachelipus rathkii | reverse complement strand
GGACCTCGCTCGGGAGCAGAATCCATGGTCACCACCAGCGGGGCTCGCCATCGTAAGTTTTGTGGCATTATAATAATACATATTCATAACATAGACAACGTCACCTCCCCCCCTTGCACTAGATGTCACAATGCCCAAGACACAATATAGCACCTCCCTTCTGGAGTGCTCTGCTCTCGACGCCCCTGCGCCGATTTCTCTTATAACTTCTTTCCTTGACCTGTGGAACCGCCCAGAGGCGGCAGCGGGCTTCCTGGAAGCAGTGTGGCCCTCCAATTAAGGTGGGCCAGGGGCAGAAGTAAGTATATATATATATATATACGGTATATATATATATATATATTATTATATATATAATAATATATAATATATATATATATATATATACTATATATATATATATATATATATATATATATATATTATTATATAATGTATGAATTTGTTGGAAATTTTAACAACTTATTATAATAGTCTAAGAGAAATAAGTTAACGAAGGTTGTTAACAGAAGTTCATTGACGTAAACTACAATAAATTATTTATTTTCAATTATTGTTAATTCACGATCACTGGGACATAGTGGATGTGACATTTTCATAAACCGACCCCATATTAAACCACCACTTAACATGACTGAATAGAATGTTAAAATTCCTACTTTGTATTAACGGTGGTAGATGCTTATCATTATCTTAATTAAAGCACTACCAAATTGAAGGACCTACTGTTAAATTATCTTCCTAAGCAGGCAATCAAAAAAAATAAAATAAACACCCGTCCCCCTCCAAAAAAAAAAATAAATAAAAGCAACCACCTACATTTCCCAAAATTTCCGTAGAATGGATCCTGAAATGGGAAAAGTGAAATTATTCTTCATATCAAACGTTGAGGTTTGCGACGAATTTCTTCCCATAAAAGTTATTTCTGTATATAAGAAATAAAAATTAATTATTATCTGACAACTGGAAAAAAAACTAAATAATTTTAGTAAGTGCAAAGGAGACAAGTGTTTAAAGATGAAATAAAAATTCTTTGAATTCATATAAGAGGCTGGTTATGGTCTTCCTCCCAAATGGATAAAAAGTTGATTTACTATAATAAAAAAATGTACATTCTAAAATTTAAAAAAATGAAACTGGTATCAATTTTTATTTTAAATGAGTTTCAAATATTGTAAAAGAAATTCTAAACTTTAAGGCGGGTCTCAAGCCGAATTTTTTTTGCCAATATTGACGAGATGTCATAATGAAGGTCCGTCGCAGTCCCGTGAAGCCCTAGAGTGGATTTTTCTGTCTGCGAAGAGTTCTCGCTGAAGGATATAAAGCGGGCGGTAAGCAGAGCTTCGGAGCCGGTAAATTCTCTTCCGGCTCCGACCCCACCATTTTAAAATTACGAGGCTCCGACTCCGGCATTTTAAAATTGTTCGGCTTCTTCTCCATTTACACATAAAATCAATAATGAAAATGAATGCTTATAAATGACAATTTTATTAACTTAGAATTAAAAACTTAGAAAGTATTTTATAGAAAATAATATTTTTTAGGAAATACAAAAAAAAGAATAATTCACTTTTATCCTAAATTTTAATATAATTCCTCTATATACATTTACGTAATATAACTATTAAATTTTTTTTTTTTAAACGCAAAAAATTATATTTCAGTTTCATTCTAAAGTTTAAAGTAATTCCTCTTTGAACTATGAACTACCTGAACATATGTTAATTTATGTTAAGAAAATTAATGTTGATAAAGAGAAATTATTATTAGTATTATTATATCAAATCAATTTTTTGTAGGCTTAATTTCTGTATTGAGTCAAAACCATCCCGTTGAAAAAATTACGTCCTCTAGTAGAGTCAAAATATTAATCTTAAAAATCCATCCGGTTAAATATGAAATATTATTTTAAAAATATCGGTATAATATTATCAGAATATTTACGTAATTTGGTAAAATAGATATGAGTTGAAATGTCTATTGGTTAAATATAAATCATAAATCCATATGACTTTAATTATAGTGACTAAGCATTTGTTTGAGTCACACACTCCAATAGGTTTGGGTAAATTGGTTCGAATTTACTTCTTTGGCCAAACTTACCAAAGCACCCGCATGATATCTCGAAAACTACGATAGGTACAAGAAAAAGAATATTCTATTATTAAACATTATGCATAGAATATTTTAATTAAGTATTATTATTGATTTAAAAATATAAATATTTCATATTAAATATCTTTAAGTTAATATGATTTCGTACTCGGCGAACAGCTGATCCACGCATAGACAGACTTTCTATGAAAACATTCTTTACGCGTCAGCTGACTTAACGATATAGATTGTTATTATTAATTGTATATTACATAGGTCATAGTTATGGGAAGTTTTAACAAAAAAATATGTATGTTACACACAACTAAATATTATTAATGTTTCTTTTACCATTGGTGATTCATTACATACACTAGGATTATTACTGTAGCTATTTGATCAATCGTACATCAAATAAGCACGGTCACAATCATTTAATTGATTTCATCAATTAACAATTGTGCTTACTAACAGGTGAGGTAAAAAAAAAAACTACAGGCAAGTTAAAACCTTTTCTTTTCTGTGTTTACTTAGGAATCATTTATTTTATAATTTTTATAACATTATTGGGTGGAGCTAACAACCATTCATCATTTATTATTATTTATATTGTACAACACCGTTTACAGTATTTTATTTATTACATTCGTACTAAGGTGAGAATGGCTTCACCTCCAACGTATTGTAATAAATTTAAAGACCCCTTTTCATTTGGCTAACCACCACTATTTCCGAGCATCCGGTTGTATGCTCGTTAGGGGTAGTTGTGGTTAGGATATATGTTCGGCTGTTTAGTGGAGGCTGGTGCTATCCTTCACCCACTGAATAACTGTTATATATATATATATATATATCATATATATATAGTATATATATATATATAATATATAATATATATATATATATATATTATATATATATTATAATATATATTGACACATGCCCAACTAAATCATGTTAAACTATTTACTACTTACTCACTACTATTGTTAACAATTACAATGGAATACTTACCGCACTTTTTCAATACTGAACTGCTCCGGAGAGCTTATGAAGAGTCAGAACGGTATTGATTGTGGTTAGCAGGGTTCGAGTTCTGAGTTGACGATAACATTGGATTGGGGGATGCGGTGCCAGGGTTTGCCGCGGTAGTACTGCTACTGGTTGCGAGGTTCTCTGGGGGGTGAGGGACTGTCGGGGTCTTCAATGCAGCTATTTCGAAATTAAATCTCTTTTCAAAGGCGCAATAACCTATATACAATTGCATTCCAATTCTAGGTCTCTTGATTCTAAAATATTCATTAAAATTATTATAAATATATTTCTTACTTTCTTTATCTTCCCTTCACTTCCCACTAGATCTGGGGTTAGGGTGTGTAAAATGCACGGATAATAGAATAGCTAAGTAAAAGAGCATGACGTAAGTTGAAAAGAAAGCCCCCCCCCCTATCATTACCCTAAGTGAGATCTCATCACAGTAAAAAAATCCACCCTAGGGCTTCACAAGACCAGCGAAGAAATATTTTATAAACTATATAATAGTATATAATATATATATTTAATAGTTATATATACTTATATATATATATATAATAATATATATATATATATATATATATAGTTATATATATATATATCATATAATATATATATATATATATTATATATATATATATATATATTTCTTTCTTCATCTTCCTTTAAATTCCCTAGACTGGGAGAAGGTGCGTGACAAGCATTCGAAAAGAAAAGCAAAGGAATATGACAAAAGTCGAAAAGAAGAAAGTCCAGCCTTACCGCCCCTCTGTACCATTAATAGTAAGAAACTCTCCGCAGTCAGAAAATCCACCCTAGAGCTTCATGGGACTCGTGACGGATCCTTCACTATGGTAAATCCGTCAATTGTAGGGGTTCATCCCCTCGGCCCAGTGGGGCCACAACCATACACCCTAACACACCACCCCGCCATTCTCTCCTATCATTGCACCCTTTCTTCTCGCCTCTGCCAAACTTCACATTTCTCTCCTTCAGACATTCGTTTCACTGACTCAATCCACTTTTGCTTCGGTTCTCAGCCGAGTCGGTTCCAACACGCACGCCACTATACTTATAAATACATCCGCTTAACCAACCGACTATCAATTCATCCTTTCCACATGACCAAACCATCTCAACATATCTTTCATTTATTCTCTCATTTATCCCTATCTTCACACCACACAACTTTTTAAATACGTTCATTCCTCGATTTTATCAATTTCTTCTCACATCTAGTAACACGCCCCTAAGATTGGCCATCTGAAACACATTGAACAATAGATCTATACTTCTTATTCTAGACCACAGTCTCACTACTATACAATTAACACAGGTAAAAACATACCCCCATGTAAGACCCTAGCCACTCAAGACCTCTTAGTCCCTTTATCATTGACCAACGACTTTAATTGCACCAGATACTTCCTGCCATTCACTAACTTTCCTACTACCACTCTGCATCATCCTTCCCTTCTCATCCAACACCATACCCTAAAATATTTAAACTCAAGACACTTGTTCAAGCTGCTCACCACCATCGCAACATAACTCAACACTGAGGACTGTCCTCACTCAACCATAACCTTTACTCTTATCTACGTTTACTTTCAAACCCCCTCCTTTTTACACACCCTGCCAAATCTCTCTACCAATCCTCTTCAAACTCTCTATCAGATTCGCCACACAGAACCAAATCATCCGCATTAATAGGTTAGGGCACCCTCCACTCATCTCCATCATTCTAACCCATTCCTGCCACCCCCACTCTAATTCTTTCATAACCCCATCCCATATACAAATTGAATAACCAAGGACGACAAGCACACCCTGCCTCCACTTCCGCTATTGAATACTAAACCAATCACTGGTGGACAACCATTTATTCTTTTACACCGCACGCCTCACATACGATCATTACTATACTTTTGATTCCATTCAGAAGCCTACCACTCAACACCATATATCATATAACACCTGCCGTTAGAGCTACCTAGTAACCTTACTCATACGCCTGTGGACAATCTATTAAAAGAAACTAAAAACATATTTATCTCCCTTCTCAGCCTCATTTTCTTAAATCATTTGTTTTCAATGTAAAGATTTGATCCACACATCCTCTCACCATTGCCTAAACGTACCTTTTCTTTACCATATCAGTTCCCTTCTAGTCACTCGACGCACGTCTTTTCGACCAAGTAATACCCAGCATATATTCTTCCCCTACAACACTCAATAAACTATTTCCCCTATAATTTCTACAGTTCCCCTTATCTCCCTCTACCCTTTATATAAGGGTACTATTACTGCTTCTCCTCCAATCCCTCGGAACTATACCCTCCATAAAACGCGTTGTTATACATCTTCCAAATCCAATAAACCACCATCTCGCCTCCATTTCTGATCATTTCACCAAAAAGTAATTTCACGTATACCTGCAGATTTACCATTTCTTCAACGTTTCTCACTCTACCTATTACCTCCTGCTGCTAATAACCTCATCCCCAAAATACATATCGCTAATATACTATACTATGATATATATAATAACTATGCACTATATATATATCGTCCTATGGTTATATTATATATATATAGTTATCATATTATATATATACTAGTATATTATATATATATAATATATATATAATTATATATATATACATAATATATACATAATATAATATTATATATATATAATATAAATATATATATTATATATATATATTATATATATATTATATATATATATATTATAGTATATTAGTATATATATTATATACATATAGTAATACATACTATTATATATATAAGGAGGGGGTTTGAAAGGAGGGTGGTACTAAAAAGGAGGGGTTTGCAAAGCTAAACGTAGATAAGAGTAAGCTTATGGTGTGTGAGTGAGGACACCCTCAGCTTCGTGAAGTTATGTTAGGAGGGTGAGCAGCCGGACAATGTCTGAGTCTTAAATATTTAGGCGGTATGTTGGGGATGAGAAGGGAAACGGATGATGCCAGAAGTGTAGTAGGAAAGTTGTGAATGCAGGAAAGTGGCGGCTTGTGCAATTAAATCGTTGGTGAATGTAAAGGGACTGTAAGTCTTGAGTGCGCTAGAGTCTTACATGGAGGTATGTGTTACCTGTGTTATTGTTATTGTTAGACTATGGTTGGGAATAAGAAGTATAGATCGTAAGTTCAATGTGTTTCAGATGGACAATCTTAGGGGGAGTGCTACGTGTGAGAAGAATTAATAAAATGAGGAATGAACTTAGTAGAGATGTGTGGTGTGGAGGAAAGGGGTAAATGAGAGAATAAATGAAGTATGTTGAGATGTTTTGGTCAATGTGGAAAGGATTGAATGATAGTCGGTTGGTTAAGCGGATTGTATAGTTGGGGCGAGTGTGTTGGGAACCGACCGCTTGAGAGACCGAAGAGAAAGTGGATTGAGTCGGTGAACGAATGTCTGAAGGAGAGAAATGTGAGTTTGGTAGAGGCGAGAAGAAAGGTGTATAACAGTTGTGAAGCGGGGTTTGTGAGGGGTTATGGTGTGGCCCCACCTGGGCCAAGGGATCGACCCTTAGCACTGCGATCTTAACCATGAGTGAGGTCCATCGCAGTCCCATGAAACACTTTAGGGTGGATTTTCTGACTGCGATGAGTTCTCGCCAATTATTAATGGTACTGAGCGGGCGGTAAGGCTGGGCTTTCTTTCGACTTGTCATGCTCTTCTACTGCTTTTCTTTTCCGATGCTCATCACGCCACCTTACTCCCATTCTTGGGAAAATAAGGAAGATAAAGAAAGGAAATTTCTTATATATATATAGTTATATACTATATATATATATATATATATATATAATTATAAATATATACTATAATATATATATAATATATATATATTATATATATATATAAGATATATATATATAAAATAATATATATATATTATATATATATATATATACAATATATATATATATATATATATATAATATATATATATATATATATATATATATATATTCTGTTTTAGGGAAAGAGAATGATGATGAAAGAATGAAAAAACTAAGGAAAAAATTTCAAGTAATAAAGATTGCTTGAACTAGCAGTTGTAGTTGATTGGAAGAATTGACAAAAATGTTTTAATTTTTTTTGTTTTCTTTCAAATGTATTATTAATAACATATTATATGCAAATATTAAAGTAACTCACTGCTTTATATTAGCAAGTATATATGATGTCCTTCAAAGCTTAAATTAAATGTTGATTATGGGAAAAAAAATACAAACAACTAATTTAAGTTTTATGAGGCTGGGAAAGCTGTTATCTTTACGGCTAAATAAGATTCAATTCGTAGTACAATTGTTTATTCCTTTTATGAATGTTTCTTTGTTATCTAAGATAAAGTACTTATGAATTACCATTTTATTCTCTTTCTTAGAAAGGATGCTTTTAAGTTACACAATTACATACATATATTTGGGCGAAATTGTATGAATCGTCTGGGAACATGGAAAGATAGAGTAATATACGATGAGGAGAAGGGGAAAGGTGAGGGATGTATTTAGAAAAGGTAAATTTGATTTGCTTGCTGTGAACTCGGAAGAAAAGATGCGGTGAATACGAGGTGTGGGGTGAAATGTGTATGTGTTGGAATGGAAAGGAATGAAAGGGGATTGAAAGTTGTGATTCTGATGAGTGACTTTTGGCACATAGCTATCGTGAATTTTGTTTGTGTGAGTACTGGAATACTAATGGTTAAATTTAAGTTTGAGAAGGTCAAGGTGTGTGTGGTTGTAACATACAGTCCATCTGAGGGTGATGTTGAGGAGAGTGACATTCTGGGATAATCTGAATGACGTTTTGGAAGGTGTGAGTAGGGACTTCAGATTGATTGTGTTGGACGCCTTGAAGGGTTGGAAAGGCGATCGAAAAAGGGACGGTATAACAGGTGCTTTTGGGATTGACATAGAAAATGAAAATGGTAAGGTGATTAATTTCTGTGAGAAGAGAGGTATGTGTGCAATAATACATTTGGAGTTAGAGATGTGAATATCAGATCATTATGTTGTTTTATGTAAGATAAAGCTAGTTGGGGTATGGATTGAGTGGGGAGATTTAAGGGTGAGAAGTTGTGAACAAGGTTATAAGGAAAAAAATGTGAGAGAACTTCAATCTTACTACTTCTCACGAGACAGTTATATCTTATCATCCAAATACTGAGGTACTCTATTTAGAGGATTTCAATGTACACAACACTAAATGGTTGGGGTCCTCTCATACTGATTTAGGTAGGGAGGAGGCGGAATCACTCCGCATTCTCAACTATCTGGAGCAGGTAATTAAAGAACCTACACATATTCCGGATCGTCCCAACTAATTCTTGAACACACGACCTATATTTCACTACTAGTAATTCTCTCTATAAAATGCACCATCTTCGTTCCTAATGGTAAATCTGACCACAACCTTATCTCGCTTAATTTTAAAACTTTCTCTCCAACAGCTCCATCCTGCCCTATGCATTTTTTCTGGCACTTTGATCGGGCCGATAGGGGTGCCTTGCGTCGCTTCTACGCTAACTATAATTGGAGTGACTACTTTGACTCGGAAGACGCTTCGGCTTCTGCCGATAAGGTGGGAGCTGTAATCGTTGATGGGATAAGCCGGTTCATTCCTTCTTCGACAAAATCTTTCTCTCCCCATATTCCATGGTTCGATCGCGCTTGTTCTCTGGCCATTCAGGCTAGAGACAGTGTGTATCGGGAGTAGAAAAATTCTCGTTTTCTTATCACTCTCGCTAATTTTCATTCAGCTAGAAATCGTTGAAGGATACTCTTCGACGAGCAAAGCTAAAAAAAAAAGTGTCCTAACCTCCTTGGTTTTCCTACTGTCAAATCTTTCTGGCCTCTTGCCAAAAACATCTCTAACAACTTCTTTAAATCTGCCTTTCTCCCTTATTCGCTCTGATAAATTTGTAATCAATACAAGTAGTATTGGTACAATTCTCTTCGCGCCTTCCTATTTTCCTCTAAACTAAATCCTGGACGGATTCTGGCATTCCTTCCTCCTCCTCTCAGGTCTCCTATGCCTTTTGTGCTTTGTGATTACATTTGATCCGGGTGCATGGACTCCTGAAGTCTATGAACGTTAAGAAGGCGGGTGGCCGGATGGATTCCTCTCCGAGCTTTTGAAAGCATGTGTGCTTCGTGCTGAAAACGCCCCTCATTCACTATTTCTCTATGCCTCAATACTAGAACTTTCCCTCAGTATTGGAAGCGCGCATATGTCCAACCTATTCCGAAGAAGAAAGGTAGCCGCTCTGATCCTTCTAACTATCGCCCTATAGCTCTCACTTGTATTCTATCTAAGATTTTTGAAACCCTTGTAGTAAGTATGAATTCAGGTATGTATATTCTTTTGTTTATTTGTCACATTTATTTATTTATTTAATGAATTTATTTATTTATATTTAATTATTTTGTCATGATTATGTTATGATTATGGAATGAAAGGTGAGTGAATGTAAGTGGTGGGTGTTTAAACGACATCGGTAAGACTCAATTCTGCTCCCTTTTGTACTTCTAGAATTGCCTCTCGTCTAAATCTTTCCGATTCTATTCTCGTTGATCTGAATAGAAATTCCGGGTGGGGTCGTCTCCACCTTGTGAAATTCAATTCTTTAAAAACCCAACTTCTACAAATCTTCCTCTCCAAGACACCACCAAACTTTCCTATCTCTATCGACGGTTCTCTAGTCTCCTGTTGACAATATAAACATCCCTGGCCTTAACATAAACAAAAAATGTTTTGGAAACTTCACATCACAACGGTTGCTAGGATGGCCTCAAGGAAACTGGGAGTTCTGCTCAGACTTCGTGACTTTATTTCTTCTCAGTTACTCCAGCTATACAAGGGTCTCATCCGCCCTTGTATGGAGTATTGCTCTCATATCTATGTTCTGGTATCACCCGGCTTTTGGATAGGGTCGAGTCAAAGGCCAAAAGGCTTATAAACTGTTCTATACTTTCCAGTTCACTTGACCCTCTATCTTTGCGGCGCGCTGTTGGTGCTTTGTCCCTTTCTATAGGTACCAAAGCGGCAAGTGCTCGGAGGAACTTATCATTCCAGTACCACCACCTCTACGACGCCCTCGTAGCAGAAGGGGTGCTGTGTCTGTACATGAGTTTTGTGTTGATATTAGTAACTCCAGGCTAGTCGCTGCGGTGCTTATTTCTTTCCTGCACCCTCTGTTCTGTGGAATTCTCACATCACAACTGTTTCCTGCTGAATTTAATCTCCTCACTTTAAAGCCTGCGTCTGTGCTCATCTCCGTAATTTGCGTTAGATGGTGAACTAAAGTAGGAAGTATGAATGTCAATAGTGAGTGGTGAAATGAAGAGGTGATGCAAGATGGTTAAAAAAAAAAAAAAAAAAAAAAAAAAAAAAAAAAAAAAAAAAAAAAAAAAAGGCGTGATTGAATGTACTCAAAGGCAATGATGAGGTCTCGAAAGAAAGAAGCATGGAAATATATAATGAGGAAAAAAGGAAGACTAGAAGTTGCATACGTAGGAGGGGAGGGGGAAGAGGCGAATGAACAGTTTGGAAGAAGGATGAATTAAGACTTACAAGGGAATAGTAAACTCTTTTGGAAGGAAGTACGAAAAGAAAGAGAGTAATAGAATAATGAACAGGGATGGTACTTTCGTGACTGGTGAAAAGGATGTGAGAAGAGTGTGTAGGGAACACTTCGAAAATCTGCATAATGAAGAAGTGGCAGGAATGTGTGTGTGATGCAAGAAGAAATAGGTATTTGGGGATGTAGTAATTAGACGGGAGGAAGCAATAGGTAAAGTGAGGAAGTTGAAGAATGGTAAATCCGCATGCAAAGGTGGAATTACTGGTGAAATGATCAAGAATGGAAGCGAGATTGTGATTGACTGGATATGTAGTGGGTGTAGTTCCGAAGGGGTAAGGTAGATAAGGGGAACTGTAGAAAATATATGGGAATTAGTTCCGTGAGCGGTGGTGACAACTGCAAAAAAAAAAAAAAATTAGTGTTATAGGGAAGATATATGCTGATATTTTAGTTGAAGGTTGTGTCGAGTGACTGTGGTGCTGATAAAGTGGTAGTGGATGTGTAGATTGAATTTTTACATAGAAGCAAAGGATAGAAAACAAAAAATTGTATTTGGGTTTTAAGGAATTGAAACAGGCGTATGACAGAAATAATATGGAATCTCTGTGGCAGGTATTAGTGATATAAGGTGTTGGAAGTAGGCTTCTGAATGAAATCAAAAGTATGTATGTTTACAGAGAAGCATGTGTAGGAATAAATGGAGAGGAGAGTGAATGATTTAATATTAATAGCCGAGTGAAGCAGGGATGTGTTAAGTCTCCATGGTTATTTAATTTGTATATGGGTGGGGTGATGAAAGAATTAAGAGCAGGAGAGGCAGGGGAGGGGTGTTTGACTGATGGAGAATGGAAGGGGGTGAACTGTGCCCTGCTTATTGCACGCTGACGATTTGGTTTTATGTAGCGAATCTGAAGAAAGTTTTAGATGATTGGTAGAGGGGTTTGTCAGGCTGTGTAATGGGAGGGGTTTCAAAGAAAATGTGAAAAGTAAAGTAACAGTGGTGGGTGAGAAGCGTCCACAATGTGAAAACATGTTGGATCGTGCGCAACTGAAAGTATCCGAGTTTAAATATTTAGCCCCTATGTTAAATATGCAGTGTGTAGTAGGAAAGTGGCTGGTGCAATTAAATCTTTGCTGCATACAAAGGAATTAAGTCTTGAGTTCTCTAGGGTGCTGCATGAGGATATGTTCTTACCAGTGTTGTGTTTAAGTAAAGTAGCGAACTATGGTGTGGAATAAGAGGCATATCTCTAAGGAGAAATCATAGGAGCGTTTGTGAGAGAAGAATTGATAAAATAAGGGAGCTGTGTGGTGTGAAGAAAGGTGTTAGTAAGAGAATAAATGAGAGTATATTAAGATGGTTTGGTCATATGGAAGGGATGGATGATAATCCATTGGTTAAGCAGATGTATAGCGTGTTGGAAATCGACCGGCTGGGAGATCTAAGAAAAAAGTTGAGGAGTCAATAAAGGAATGTGAATTTGGTTCAAGCTAGAAGAATATTGAATAATAGGAGTGAATGGCGGGGTATTGTGAAGGGGTATGGTTGTGTACCTTGCCCAGGGGTATAAACCTTAACATTGATGAGAAACCACAGTGGGGGTCTGTCGCAGTATTGTGAAGCCCTAGGGTGGATTTTTGACTGTGACGTGCTCGCACGTAAGGGTAGATGGGCTTTCTTTTCGATTTACGTCATGTTCTTCTACTTTACTATTGTGCTTCCGGTGCATGTTGCACACTCTATATATATATATATATATATATATATATATATATATATATATATATATATATATATATATATATTATATATAAATATATATATATATTATATATAATATATTTCTCTATATATATATATATATATATATATATATATATATATATATCATGGACCGTAAAACTTGTTGAGTTATACGGGCCTTCTTTAAAGCCTATAGAATTTAGGCATAAAATCAAAGAATTTTTACAGTAATAATTGTAAAGATGTATAGAAGAAGTATAATACAATAATGTTCCAAAAAAATAAATAAAAAAACAAAAAAAAATAATAAAAAAAATCTCAAAAAAAAATTTCATTCCCAAACTAAGTTTCCAAACTTAAAAAATTGCATTACGTTTTAAAATTAAAACGTAAAAGAATATTTTAGTTGCTAGTCATTTTGACTGATCGTTTTAAACAAATATATAGTATTTTTTTTAAATAATGAAATTTAAAAATGAAAAAAATATGAATAAAAATATCTTACCTCCAAACCTTTTCCAATTTGCTGGTTTATCAATCTTCTGATTCTTTTTCTCTGAATTGGGTATTAAATAATTGAAAAATAATATTTAATTAAAAACTTTACCATTAGAAAATATTTCTAACAAAAACATTTAATTTAGCATATTTTATTAGAAAAATGTCTATTACAATATTTAATTAGGTCTATACCACCATTAGAAAATGTCTTATTACAAATATTTAATTATATATATACCAAAGGTTCTTAATTTAAGTGATAGTGCTCCTTGGGGGGGCGATAGGCTTCATTAAGGGGATGGTAAGTTCTAGGGGGGTGCTGAGGGGGGCGGTGAGCTAACATAATATAATATTTTCTTCAAAAGCAGCTCTATTATACATAATAGTGCTGTTGATATTTACTTAAATAAAACAAAAGATAAACAATGAAGACAATACAATCTATTCTGCATTTTTCAGCAAAATTATTTCATCTTCCATATTTAATAATAAAATTTAGTCACATTTCCTGCCTCCCAAATGAGGGGAGGGGTTGGGGGGGGGTTGGAAAATACAACTAGTTGAAAGTGGGTGTTACACAAAAAAAGGGTTAAGAACCGCTGTCCATCAAAAATATTTAATTAGGTCAGTAAAGGAGTGTCTGAAAGAAAGAAATGTGAATTTGGTTCAACCTAGAAGAGTATTGCATAATAGGAGTGAATGGCGGGGGTTTTGTGAGGGGGGGGGCATGGTTATGGGGCTAGCCCATGGGGATGAACCCTAACATTGACGAGATACCACAGTGGAGGTCCTGTTACCGTGTTGTAAAACCCTAGGGTGGATTTAAGTGTATGAGGGGGGCTTCCCTTTCGACTTACATCATGTTTAACTTAACTATTCTGCTTCTGGTGCATGTTGCACACCCTACCCCTATCTGGGGACATGTAGGGAGGATAAACTAAGAAAGAAAGAAATTTTATATATCTAACATGGACTGTAAATTTTTTTTTGAGTTATACAGGCCTTCTTTAAAGCGTACAAAATTTAAGCATAAAATCAAAGAATTTTTATAGAATGTAAAGATGTATAGACAAAATATACTACAAAAACTGTCACAAAGAAAAAAAAATCCAAAATATTAAATTCCAAAAAATTATCATTCTCAAACTGATAGGTTCTAAACTTAAAAAATTCCATTACGTTTTAAAATTAAAACGTAAAAGCATATAGGTTAGGTGGAAGGCATTTTGACCATTTAAAGCAAGGAAATTAAAATTTTATATAATAATGATATTTTAAATTATGAAATATAAAAATTATAAAAATATAAATAAAAATATCTTACTTCCAAAGGCTGGTACACCAAAATTCTTCTTCTTTCTCCCTAAATTGGGTGAAGAAAAATAAAAAAATTCATTAAGCTTTTACCATTAAAAAATATGTCTATTAAAAACACTGAATTTAGTTTTATACCATTAGAAAAATGTCTAGCAAAAATATTAATTAGGTCTATACCATTAGAAAATTATGCATATCAAATATATTTAATTTCGATTATACCATAGAAAAATGTCAAAAGAAAATAATGTCTATCAAAAATATTTAACTAGGCCCATACAATCAAAATTATTTACTTGGGTCTATACCATTAGAAAATTATATCTATAAAAAATATTTAATTAGATCTATACCATTAGATAAAAATGCCTATTAAAAATAAAATTAAGTCTATACAATTATTAAAATTGGTCTATCAAATATCTTTAATCAGATCTATACCATTATTAAATGACATTTTAATTAGATCTATACCATTATTGAATGACATTTATAAGAGTTTCAAAATTATCGATTATAATTTATAGGATATATCTTGAACATAATTTTAATTTTTTTAATATTTAGTTGAAAAATTATTAAGAAAGATAAAGCCCCAGTTATACGAGCGTTTAAAACGCCGCGTTAGAAACGCCTCGCTAACGCTAGTTGAATATGTCAATAAGTAGTATATTGTTCCATCTATACGAGCGTTAGAAACGCTCACGGGTATTGTCCTATTCTAGGACCGGAACTACTCTAGGTAAATACTACCTAGGATCCAGACGAGGAACCAAACCCTAATCCTTTGTCTGGCGACTCAGTCGCTCTATAATTGTGCCACGTTTGGGCACTATGGTAGTCATTTACATTGAAATTAACTGAACAAAAGGAAGATAACGATGAAAAAATAGCATTATCACACAAAATAACATCTGGCAAAATTTAATGTTGTGGTCAGATTGTTACATAGCGATAACAACCGTTGTTTTTTTTTTTTGTGCGTATTCCCCCGGCCTCAACACTAATATGTGACCTTGTCACATACAAAATCTTTATCTTTCTTCTATCTCCTCATTTTATGAATAAATTGTTTACATCCTTCAGTCTTCTTCCACCACAGTTTTACCTTTTTTTATCCCAGAAAGGTAGATGAACGTCGCTACCACCTTTCCATATGTAAGGGGCACCCGGCGTCAACTGTGCTGACGGGGTCTGACCCGCATCATTCGTTCGTGATTCGGTCCACACGGACTGCATTATGTTTTGTCCCTTTTTCTTGATCCCTCTGGAACACCTATAATAAGAGGTTCCCGTCGCCCAGCAAGGTACTCCGGGCACAAACTTCATGAGCTCGACATCCATAACGTGGGACCCCTTTAAAATAATATAACATCGAAACAAATAAATTGCTTAGGACTTGTTGATTCATCAGGAAATGACATTGCAATGATTAATGAACGAATTTTAGAATATACTCTGTATATTGATGCCATGATTACTTCCACTTCACCTGGAAAACCTCTGCCTAGCCCTATCAATTCCTCGCTTGGCATATCCTTGACATTTCAAGTGCCCAAACGGTTGAGGCAACCCCTAAAAGGTGCCCTTCGTCCTAGTAGTTCTCGCTTGTCTCCACCTACAATCTGTTTCCCACCATTACTCAAATTCCTGAAGATAAAAAATGTTCCTAAACACAAAGAAAAGATTAATCACCAAGCTAAAGATTATTTGTTAAAATACAAAACATCCGAATTTCTAAAGCAAAACACACTGACCCCCCCAGATGTAAAAAATGCAACTCAGAAGACACCTCATATGGACGAATGGATAAATATTGAAATGTGTTTATAAAAATATAAGATCTATACTCTATACCATTAGCAAAATAGGTCTATCGAATTTGTATCAGTAAATTCTTTCTCGTCTCCTACAAATCTATAAGCAGAAGAAGATGTAGAAGTTTAGCGTGAGAATATATTAGCATATTTGGTTTAATATCATTAGTTTCTAAATTTAATAAATCATTTAATTAGATCTACTTGAGCATCAAAATGTATCTACCAAAAATATTTAATTTGGTCTATACCATTAGCAAAATCTGTTTATCAAAATATTTACTTAGTTAAAAACTCTTAGCTAAATGTTTCTAGGAAACAAACTATTCACTTATTAAAATGACCAAGTAATAGGTTTAGTTATCAAAATGAAGTATTACACAAATATGCTTATTCAATGATTTTTGCAGATTCATAATAACTTGTCTAAAATGAAAGTTCCAAGGTTAATATTGTAATCTAAGGTAATATAGCTTCTAGATACATTTCATCATTTTCAATATCCAATGGGATAAGATTTATTAAGAATTAAGAGGATATAAATAGCAGGAGTTTGAATTCTGATATAGATATAAATTCATAAGTAATTTTTTTTTTTGAATATAACCTACGAGGATGAAAGAGATATTTTCTCCTGTAAATTAAGATTGTTAATTGTTTTTTAGCGCCAATAGTTGTCATTCCCTTTTCAATGAGTGATAAACTAATGAAAACTTGGGAAGAAATCATTAATTTCTCAGCAATGCAATTAATATTCATATAAAATATAATTTATTTGTAATCAAAACCTTTCTTTTTCTTTCTTTTTTCGTAGCAGTGAGTGTAATCGGAAGAGGCCTCAAATTCATATTTTCTTTCCTTTGCTTTTACATTTTAGACAGAAAGAAAAAAACTTTCTATTAGATAAAAAATAATCGTTATTAACAGACCATCAATTAGAATTATCTTTCATTTCAATTCAATTAAGAGAGAAGAGAGAGAGGAGAGAGAGACGAGAAGAGAGAAAGAGAGAGGACGAGAGAGAGAGAGAGAGATGAGATGAGAGAGAGAGAGACGAGAGAGAGGAGAGATGAGAGAGGAAGAGATGAAGAGAGAGAGAGAGGAGAAGAGAGAGGAGAGATGAGAAGAGGAGAAGAAAGGAAAATAAAAAAAGAAAAGAAAAAGGAAAAGAAAGGGAGAAAGAGAAAGAGAGAGAGAGAGAGAGAGAGAGAGAGAGAGAGAGAGAGAGAGAGAGAGAGAGAGAGAAGAGAAGAGAGAGAGAGAGAGAGAGAGAGAGAGAGAAAGAGAAAGAGGAAAAGAGAAAGAGAGAAAGAGAAAGAGAGAGAAGAGAGAGGAGAGAAGAGAGAGAGAGAGACG
>JABUQX010089446.1:25000-37500 GCA_015478945.1 Trachelipus rathkii | reverse complement strand
TCTGCCAAACATTACAACAGCCACCTACACCTAGAAGGAAAAAATTACACCACAACATATACAACACACTTTCCTCTACCCACCATCAGACACAACTATTATCAAACACATTCATACCCAATTAACTCACAGAATGATTTCCGCTTATCCAAATAACTCCGTACACCATGCATGTCCACCCATAACATCCCAAACACAACAAACTCTGGACTGCCAAACACGAGTAATGCTGTCACATTTCCTCTCTGGGCGCCATCCTTCCCTTCAAGGGTACAAATTCAAAATTCATAATTTAAAAAGAAAGAAGAGTTCATTAATTCACATATTTATACTTAGGAGCTTTGGAAGCTACTTTGAAGCTATTAGCTTTTAAACAAACATTTCAGAGGAATAGAACCTCCCTTTGTAGGCAATAATTTAAAAACTTTTTTTCCAATGAAGTAATACAGTATATATTTTTATTACTTGTTTTAAATGAGAAAATAGTAGGTATAAATTTGATTCCTCCAAGTTAGTAAATAAATTTTTTCTTAGGTTGTAACTTTAAGTTAACTAGCAAAACCCAATCTTATATTAATGCAACACTAAGTAATTTTACTAATTTAAATTGTAGTAACATTTTTTCCTTTTACAATGTACTGGTTTAATTTCTTAAAGCTATGTATATATATATATATACAAGGTAAATTATGTAATTTAGAAAATAAGCATATTGATTATTTTATTAAAGGTCAAATATAAATTGACTTTTTCTGTATAAATATTGTAATTTCATATTTCAAATAATATCAACTAACTTTTTATTAGAAAATTTAAAATAGGGTTTAAGCTGTCTCCCTTCTTATCTATATTTACATAATTATAAGCTAGTAAATTAGTTTTGTCACTATATGATAAAGTATCAATGATCATTATAAAAAATTTCTAAACTTAAAAATTATCAAACATGCTCTTATAATTATTTCTTTTTTTCATAAGAAAATTATTAACAGAGCAATAGAAATATTTCTAAGACACTGTGGCAAATTATCACAGCTTTGATATCCAAGCAGAATATTCAATATAGACACTTTGTCTGAAGAATTTAAAAAATCAGCTACTGCTATTGAAAACATAATGATTAGTGATAGAACACCAAATAATTTCAGATTCTGATTGAGAAATTCAAAAAAATTTTATATGGATTCCAAATATATTCATTATTCTTCAGATTCTTGAAACAGATTTGAATTCATCATACTATGCCAATATAATTTCCAATTCTGATTCTAATAAGAAAATTTATTTCTGATTCTCATGAGGATACTTCTGATTCATCATCCAATCACTAATGATCAATTTTTAAAAATGTTTATTTATAGTTGATGAAATTATTAATAAAATATCAGTCAGAAAACAAATTAAACACTTGGTTGCAATGAGTAAGAATCTTAAGGATCTTAAAGAAAATTATGGTAATTTGAAGAGTATATAGTAATAGGAGATTTATTTGATTATACTCAATTAAAATCAACTCAAATTCTTTGTATATATATATATATATATATATATATATATATATATATATATATATATATATATATATATATATATATATATATATATATATTTATATATATATATATATACTATATAATATATATATATATATATATATATAAAATATATTATAATATATAATATATATATTTATATATTCATTATATAATATATATGCTGTATAGATAATTATAATATATATATCTATATATATATATATATATATACATTAACTAAATGATATATATATATATATATATATATATATTTTAAGTTTATAAAAAATCAAATTTGCTGGATCAATAAGGGATAACTAACATCCCTCCTCATCGTTTTCAATCATTATCTAATTCATTTAATTACTACAATTCAACATATGGTAATTGTGGATAATTCACCAGTCCAAAGTAGACAAAGACTGTATTAAAACTACAAACATTTAATGTAAAAAAATGGTATCAACAATTTATTTTTATTTTTTTTATTTTTTTTAACATATTTACCTACATTTTAAGTTTATATTTTGAATAAAAATATAAGCTATGAAAATCATAGCAATTAAGCTGTTATCGTTTTTGCATTTGTGATTACCAAATGTAAGAAGTTGCTTGAGTTTGCGCTCATTTTTGTCAAACTTAGCGCAAAATAAAAAAAAAAATGCTCACCAAACGAAAAAAATTCCTAAATTCTGTGTAAGATATAATAAAATTCTGTATAAAATCTAAGATCTTCTCCTTGTTAACTTGCAATGTGGGCACAGATATCACATTCATATTGAATCTAATTTTATTATGGTCACAAGTTCTAAATTCGCCTCAACTCTAACCTCATTCACCATACTTTCATTGATAGTAAACAGTGCATCGTATCTTGTAGTTTCACTGACCATCTGGTGCAAAAAGTTATCTAGTATACAATTTATTAATTTCCATACAGAATTATGGAAATTCCTCACATTTGGTGAGCATTTTTTTATGATTTTGCTCTAAGTTTGACAAAAACAAACGCAAACTCAAGCATTTTCTAACGTTCATAAGCACAAATGCAAAAATAACAGCTTTAGCTTTCTTTTTCATTTGTGTAAGGGTGAAGAATCACTGTTAAAATGAATATATAAATATATTTAATAATAGTCAATCTATCTAGATTAGGTCTAATTTTACGGCAATGTATATCCATCTAGGTTAAGTTTAGGAATACTGCATCAACTATCCATATAGGTTAGATCTCAGTTGGTTTAGGTCAATCCTAATTCATGTGATGATAAGATTTGTTAAGTATACATAGATTTATTATATACAGTATATAGGCCCTACTTAACAAAAACTTATCATAACCTCAACTAGCAGGATTCTAAATCATGGCATAACACACATGGATCGTCGATGTCATAGGCCTAAACCTAACCAGATCTAGGTTGCTGTAAATGTAAGCCTAACCTAGATCATTTGAATATATATATATATTGTTATATTTTTTTCTTTTTCTACAGCTCATATTATATTATATATATATAATATATATATATATATATATATATAATTTTGTAGCACTATTTAATTTTTTTTTATTGTATTATATATATATCAAAAAATAAATTTTACAAAATTATTTAATATATGTATATACATTTTGTTTATACAATCAAATCATTGTTAATTACAAATTATTGATTATTAACAAAAATATTAATGAAATCAATATACATAGGACAGTCCTCTGTGTGAAGTTATGTTAGATGGTGAGCAGCTGGACAAGTGTCTGAGTTTAAATACTTATAGAATATATGTTGGATAAAAAGGGGAACAGATGATGCCAGAGATGTAGTTAGTGAAAGTCTGTTGATTGTTGTTGGAAGGTGGGCTGGTGCAATTAAATCGTTGGTGGATGTAAAGGGGCTAAGTCTTGAGTGTGCTAGGGTCTTACATGAGGGTATGTTGTTACCTGTGTTAATAATGTATAGTAGTGAGGCTATGGTCTGGAATAAGAGATATAGATCTAAGTTCAATGTGTTCAGATGGACAATCTTAGGGGCGTGTTAGGTGTGAAAAGAATTGATAAAATGAGGAATGAATGTATTAGAGAGTTATATGGTGTGAAGAAAGGTAATGAGAGAATAATGAAAGTAAGTTGAGATGGTTTGGTCATATGGAGAAGGATGGAATGACAGTCAGTATGGATTAAGCGGATTAGTAGTGGGAGTGTGATGGAATCGATGCGCGAGACCAAAGAAAAAAAGTGGATTGAGTCAATTTCTGAGGCGCCATTATATGATCACGGCAGAGGCAACAATAAAATATGGCTATAAGTAGGAGGAATGCAGGTTTTTTGCGGGGGTATGGTTGTGGGCGCACTGGGCCAAGGGGATTGAACACCTACATTTGACAATAGTGCAATGTAAGGGTCTGTCGCAGTCCTGTGACAGGCTCTTAGGTGGATTTTTGACGCTATGACGAGTTTCTCAATAAGGTATAGAGGGAGGGCAGTAAGATGGGCTTCTTTTTGCGGACTAGTATCATTCTTATTTCTACTACTTTTTCCTTTTTGATGGCTTGTCACACACTTTACCCCAGTCTTGGGGAAAAAAAAGCGGAAGATGATATATAATATTATAATATATATTATATATATTATATATATATATATACTATATATATATATTATAATTATATATATATATATATATATATATATTATATTATATATAATATATATATATATATATATATATATATATATATATATATATATAATATTCAAATAATTTGTTGATATCATTTTTTCACATTAAATGTCTGTAGTTTTAATAGTCTTCATCTACTTTGGACTAGTGAATTGTCATCACAATTACCCAACTTATTGAAACAAGGCTTATAAATGATGTTTGATAATTATTTAGGCAATTTAAAATTAGGTTAAAAAATTAACCTATTGACATAAGGCTTATTAATGATGTATGATAATCAGGTATTTATTTAAAGTTAGATCTACATGAGATAGAGAGTATTACTGATAGGATTGTATATCTTATTTTTATTTTATTTTGAAGTTCACACTTAACTAGAGATGGGCAAAAATAAAAAAAATATGGTGGGAAATGGTAGTTTTCTAGTGCATTGAAGAAAGTTTTATTTCTATTCTTTTTTATTGCTTTATATTAAAACCAATATATTCAATCTGTGTTAATGACTGTTCGTTTATGAAATCTAATCATGATGTTGATTGATGTGGGTTAGAAGTTCTTATTACAAATAAAATTATACATAATAGAGTCATTTAATAGACCTCCTGGCCAGAGTCAAGAATTAGATGTGGAAATGGTGAAAGAAATTGAGAGAGCATGCCACAGTAAAGAAAAAGATATAGTCATAATGTGATTTTCATTTTCCTGGCATTCAATGGGATTCCTTGTCTAATATGGACCATAGTAGTTCCATATTAATAAATTGTATACTGGATACTCTTTTGCACCAGCATGGTCAGTGAAACTTGACAAGCATACGATTGCACTGCGTTTACTATCGATGAAAGTATGGTTGATTGAGGTTAGGAGTTGAGGCAAAGTTAGGAAACTTAAGTTGACATAATATAAGTTTAGATCAAATATGAATAGTGATATCGTGCCCACATTGCAAGTTAACCAAGGAGGAGATCTTAAGATTTTCCAAAATGAGTTGTTTGCCAAAATTAAAAAACATGCTTCAGCGTAGTAACTCGACTGGGATAAAGAGTTTTAAGGACACAAACTGTTTTATCATGTGGGAAACATTTTTAACAAATTTTAATGAATATTCTAGATGAATAGATCTTAGATCATAAACCATTAGGTGGTGAAAGAAATTTTTTTTTAGAATGGTTTTTAGAAATTATAGGAGACATATCGAATGGACTTAGACCCGAAATAAGGGAAAGGCAAGAGAGAGAGGCGAAAAATTAAGTTTAGCAAGGCTAGTAATAAGGGACCTGAAGTTTTTTAGCTTTTATCAATTTAAAAGTAAGAAATAGGACAATTGGTCCATTTAAAATTTATAAAAATTACAGAGTGAGTTGAGAGTAAGGAGTGGTCAACACTTTTCAATGCTTAGTTTTCCTTCAATGTTACTGAGGAAAGATTGAATAATAGTTTGAGACTATTAGTTCTTGCATGCATGTAACAAAGAGACAGAATTTGAATTTGAGGTTAAAGGATATTAAAACATTTCTGGCCATATTGATAAAAAGTAAAGATGCAGGGTCTGATGGTATATATGCGTTAGGTCTCAAGGAGGGTGAGTAGCAGCATTGAAAAGATACTTTATTTGATTTTTAAGTGATCTATAACATTAGGTGAGGGTACCAGACGACTGAAAAAGCATATGTTGTGCCTATATATAAGAAAGTAGTAAGAAGATTTGAGGAAAATTATAGGCCATTGGCTTAACATCTCTGCGTTGCAAAAAAGTCTGGAAGTTACTGAAAGGTCATATAGAGAAATATTTGGAAGATAACAGGGCTTTAATACGAGTCCCAACATGGTTTCAGAAGGGTTAAGTCATGTCAGACAAACCTTTTAGAATTTATAGAATACATTACTGACTGCGTTGACCAAGGAGATCCGGTTGATATTATATATTTAGACTTTTGCAAAAGCTTTTGATAAGTTCCCCACATAAGGCTGATTGAAAGACGTATATTGCAATGTGTGGTATAGGGTGTGGGGTGGTACATGGTTGAATTAAAGAGTGGTTGTGAAGAAAACAGTGTAAACAACTATTATGGCATAAGTCACCATGGGAAATGTGATAGAGTGGTGTCCCACAGGTTCAGTTACGGGCACTAGTGTTCCCATATATATTAAATGATTAGACAAAGGACTTAAGAATGAAAGGTTTCGTTAACGTTTGAATGATACCAAGTGGACTACCATCAGTTAGGAATAAGTGGAAAGAGTGTACAAAGATTCAAAAATGATCTTTGATAAACTTCTTGGGTGGGCAGATAAGTGGCAAATGAATTGTAAGAGTAAAAAGTAAAAAGTTCTTCACCTAGGTTACTCAAATAAAAGTTTTAACTACAATATGAATGGGGATTGGCTTGAATCTGTGGACCAAGAAATAGATTTTTATGTGATTATAAGCAGTAATTTGAAAGTAGCTAATCACTGTTTGCAACCAAGGAATAAAGCTAATTAAAGATGCACTGAGGTTTACCAAAAATTAAATTATCAGCAAGAAGCAAGGAAAGGTTATGAAAACTTATAAGGACAATTTTTTCTTAGTATGAAACAACTGTTTTATAAGTTTGGGCCCCTTATTAAAGAAAGACCTAGATATGCTAGAGAGAGATTGCAACATAGAGCAGCAAGGATGATTTCTGGGTTTGAGGGTAAGAGCTATGAAGAGAGGCTGAAGAAGTTAAGAATGTTTTAGAAAGTTTGCAGAAAGGTAATTTCTCAGGGGACATGATACAAGTCTACAAAATAATTACATCTATTGATAATACAGACTAATAAATTCTTCACAGTAGAGGACAGACAGGAGACCAGGGGCATAGTAAGAAAATTAAGAAGAAAGCATGCCACCTTGATATAAGAATGCATTCATTCAGTAATAAGGTTGTTAAATTTTGGAATAGTTTGCCAAAGGAGGTTGTTGAGTGCAACTCAATTGCAATATTTAAGAGAAGATTGGATAGGTATATGGATGGTTTGGGTCAGTGGCGTACCGATGGGGGGGGGGCAGTCCACCCCAGGCCCCGCGTCGGCATAGGACCCCCAAATGTTAAGACTTTTTTTCTAAATAATAAAAAGACTTCTTTTAATCATGAAAATGTTTCAAAAATTGATGATGAAGCCTTATGGACATCATTGTAAATGCTTAAGTTTATTGGAATGGACTTTCGTGAATCGTTGCCAAACATAACTGAGGCACTTAAACTGTTTCTTACAATTTGTGTGTCAGTGCTTTTGTGAGAGGAGTTTTTTCGAACTGAAATTAATTTAAAAACATATCTCACTCAACAAGAGTCAGTTTCTAATTTGACCAAGCTTGGCTATTATTTATCAATTTGAAAAATGAATTGCCAAAACATAGTTGAAATTTGATGATTTAATCCAACAATTTTCAGAAGTTTAGGCTGGCAAAAAAAACATTTTAATATATTTCTTAGTTTTTACTCTTCATTAAAATGATTTTTTTCTCCATTAACATGATAAAACATTGTATTATGTAATTTGTACAATAAATATAATACAGATTTGTATACCTATTATGTTAATCATATATATTAGTATATATATTTATATATATATTATATATAATATATATATATATATATATAATATATATTATATATATATATATATATTATAGGCCCCTTCATCTAGTGCCGCCCCAGGCTCCCAACTATATCAGTACGCCACTGAGTTTGGGTAATTCATATAGTATTAGTATTTTGATAAAGGCCCTCCAATTGGCGGGTTTTTAGTTAAAGTAGTTATTCAAGGTTACACTGCTGTTTCCATAAAGTTAATAAAGCTTGTACTGTGGTTAGTATATACTTTAGCTATAGTTTTTTCTTTTAGTTGTAGACTTTGTATATACTATGTAAATTATTGACAAGCCCTAGGGTGCTTTATGGATTTACACGAGTATGTTTTAGTTTTATATATACTATAGAAGTTATTGACAAGCCCTAGGGTGCTTTGTAGATTTGCTTAAGCATGTTTTAGACTTTGTGTACACTATGTAAGCTATTGACAAGCCATAGGGTGCTTTGTAGATTTGCATGAACATGTTGTTTGGTGATTGGTTCTGTAGGCTTGACTGGGAAAGCCTCAATAGGTCCATGTGGCTACTTGCTGTCTTTTTATTTCTAATGAAACTAAAAGACAAAATATACATAAATACATTATACAAAATCCTATTGAAACTAGGGTAATAGTAGTGCAGAGGGGTGTCACCCCCGATTTTTATAAAAATCACAGGATATACTCTAAAAAAAATAATAATGAAGTGAAAAAAATGGGTGCTCTTTAGGAAAAAAGTTACAGCCTCTCAAAGTTAAAAATCCCATAGGATTTTCTTAAATATAAATTTTTTTTTCTTTGAAAATCACAGGATATAATCTAAAAATATAATAATGAAGCTTAAAAAAAAAAGGAAAATGATATAAGTCTTTAGGGAAAAAAGTTACAACTTTTCAAAGTTTAAAATTTTCCCATAGGCTTTCTTATAAAAAAATTAGTGGGCCTCGTGCTCGTTTTAGGGCCCTCCTAGTTCAGGTTATGATAAGATTTTATTAAAGTATTTGATTATATTTTCTCCTGTGTAATTACCAAACAAAACTTACCTATACCTGAATAGAGGGGCCTGAAATGAATGACCAACCTGGATGGATCAAAAATGAAGTCTATGAGATTTTTAACAACTTTGAGAGACTGTAATTTTTTTTCTTAAAGAGAGTACCCATTTTCGTTTTCACTTTTCATTATTATTTTTTTAGAGTATATCCTGTGATTTTTATGAAAATCGGGGGTGACACCCTTCTGCACTACTCTTACCGAAAAGAACAAATTTTTTTTTTTCAAAAGATAAAAAACAAGACACTAAAATTTAAAAAGAAAATTAGTACTACCTCCGGAATTTGAAGATCGACTGTATTTTTAAATGTCATAGTATATATCTATAAATGTATACTGTAAAGTAAATAAAAAGGTACAGTAAAGGTAAATTAAACTTTGTTATTACTTAGTGGCTTATAGTTTCAATGAATGTAAGGTTGCCGTCTATGCTTGACCGTGACGTACATAATTTTTTTTAGCGATTTCGAAGCTAAATTTTTATTTTCTTATTTTCACTCGTGAAGGGAGGGGGAGGTAGGAGGAATAATGAAATATTTCTTCACCATTATTCAAGAACCGGGAGAACATATGTTTGTTTTCCATGCATTTGTATCCAACTTTTTATCAGCTCAAAAAAATCATGAAATAAAATTTAGCTACGAAACCTAATAAAATTTTTATTTATTATTTTTTTCAATCTCGATTGGCAACCTTGCATTTGATTGCATCTAAACTAGAGGGCAGTCGATTTCAAAATCGGAGTGCTGATTAACATATATTTACATATAACATAGCAAAGGGTTTTATTACCTCCATATACTTTATACTTCGACCACAACCTAATTATATAGATTATACTCTGGCCATGATAAGGCTATGGGGCAATGGGTATTTTTGGTTTTAAGATGGGCTCCATTAAATACAGGGCATAAATATTGATTAATCGGGATTTTCTGAAAATGCAGGGGAAATATCGATTTTCGTGGGACGCTTGGGTCATCAAAGTTGGTTTAAACAAGTGGCGGCTCAAGTAAAGTGGAGGGCCCAAGCGGTAAAAATTTTGGAGCCTTCAAACTCAAGTTAGAAATAGAAGTTGCAAGAAAACTCTCATAAAATTATTAACAAAATAAAAAGTAATGAAATATTTAATACCGTTACACATTAAATAAATTTATTTAAAAAATATTTTGACATGAATTTTCATCTTGCTTTATTTTTTGCAAAATCATCAACTATTTTCTGGTGCGATATCCATAGTGGTGAATGGTGATATCTATTGACACCACTATCATGCGAGGAATCTAAGATGTCTGGATTGTCTGGTGTGGTTTTATTTTAGAAATGTTAAGAAATGGTCCAATTTATCTTCCAAAGTACAAACATCAATGTCTTTTTTGTACATATCCTTCAATTTTTTTAACGCTTTCTTTCTTTCGTCTTCTGTTGACAATTTCCAATCAAAAAATATACGAAAAGGCTCTAGAACAACTTCATACTTCTGAGCTCTTTGAGATAGTTGTGCCTTAGTGTTATCACATATGACATAAAATTAATTTTCTTTAAAATCTTCTCTAATTGTGAATTCATGTCCGACTTCTCTGTTTTGATCAAAAAACACGTTTCTCTTTCGTCGTCTGCGATTTTTGTTCATCTTCCGCACTAAATGATAGCTCTGATAAATCAGTTGCCTCTTTTTCAACTTTTTCATATTCTTCTCGGAAATTATTGAAAAATTTTCAAATGACTTCGGTAGGATATATCCTTTGAATAGTTCGCACTCTACTGATTGCAGTGATTTACTAGTAGCATTTATTCTTTGCAAACTAGTATTCCAAACCACTGTCATTAGGGCATTTTCATATTTGTCCATTTTCTTCAGAAGTGAAGTCGCCTCCATTATCGGAACTTGTTTTTCTTCTTCTGCATTACAAATTTCATTTAAAGTCTCTTTTATATGGGCAAATCCAAGATTTATAGCTAATACAGCGTCTGCTCTTGCTGACCATCTTGTATCAGAAACTCTTTCCAGTGAGACGGATTGTTTGCTTTTACACATTTCTAATTTACTCATTAAAATTTTCCAGCGATGAGTTGACGCAGAGAAAAATGTGAATAGCTTCTGCACAAACATAAAATATTGAACTGCAGCGATATAGCTTTCTGCAGCGAAATTTCCAATTAAATTTCTTTGGCTTTCAACAATATCCAGGTTTTTCTTAATATTTTTTCGCTTTTCTGCCCCACTTTGATGTCTCTTCATTTTTTTACTGTGAAGAAAAAAGTTGTTTTAAATTTTTGTAAATAAAATGAAATTCGGGGCCCCACGCGGCCGCTTAGTCCGCTTACCGTTAAACGGTTAAACCCGCCACTGATGTAAACATCATCAACTAGCGCAGGCAAACATATGTAAATATATGTTGTTATTATCTAATTTAATTAATCAATTAATGAATTTAATCAATTGAAAAGTTTAATCAATATAAAAA
Organism: Trachelipus rathkii; assembly: GCA_015478945.1. Classification (NCBI taxonomy): domain Eukaryota; kingdom Metazoa; phylum Arthropoda; class Malacostraca; order Isopoda; family Trachelipodidae; genus Trachelipus; species Trachelipus rathkii. Next base: position 26,154 of record JABUQX010089446.1, on the reverse strand, counting down.
AAAAACCGTGTGGAAAAATAAAATAAAACATAAACCACAAAAAAGATATTTAAAAGACTTTGGTGACAACCATCATTAAAAATATTGGAACAACTAAAAATACTACAGTAAGTTAAAGAAGTGAATTAGTTTATACGTCTTTGAAGCTAATTTATTATCAAAAACCGTTAAATAATGGCACATAAAAGTTTTTGCAAATTATATTTGCGCAAGGAGGTTAATAAAACATTAATATAAGAGCCTAACTCCCCCAATGTTTGTTTACATCATGCGACTATCCAATATTACTGCAGTGAAACCTAAAGAGAGAAATTTGTCTTTAAATCTTAAATCTGTGTCTTAACACTTGTGAGAATTACGTTTTTTGGTTTGCCTCAACATTCTTCAAGAATATTTACTGTGGAACTCACCCACTGTTTAATAGATATCGATATTTTAATTAAATAATTGGAAAACTATTCAAAGTTTAAATATTACCTTTACTAGTGTTTTCATTTGGTAATGTAGCTACACATTTGGTAATGTAGCTACACATGGGTTAGGTAACATTGCTTATTTTCTCGGTTAGATTACGAGAGTTTTTGTTATCTGAATCATTTAGTGATGATTATTCTAGTTTTAAGGAAATTATCGTAGTCATATGGGTGCGTTCCACTAATATCTGGATTTAAATCCCAGAGTCGCTTAACGCTTGGTTGGAAACAAATATAAGTATAAACAGAAGTAATTATATGTTCAAATCTAATTTAATCAGTCACTTAATTGATTTATATAATCAACTAATTTAATCAGTATCAGAAAACCGAAGGTTGGTAAGTAAAATACAAAGTATGCAATAAACACAAATTTAAATTTATTTTTGTGACAAACATGATTTAATTAATTAAATTGCTTCATTTAAAGCAAATTAAGGATCAGAGAACGCTAAAATGATTACCTGTAATAATTTCCATATATAGTAGTATATGTGAGTAAGGTTTACAAAAGGTGTTTTTATATATATATATATATATATATATATATATTATATATATATATATATATTATAAATATATATATATTATATATATATATATATAATATATATATATATATATATAATATATAGTATATATATATATAAAGCCTAACTACTCGATGTTTATTTATATTGA
>JABUQX010089446.1:0-7500 GCA_015478945.1 Trachelipus rathkii | reverse complement strand
AATATATTAATATATATATATATATATATATATACTATATATATATATTGGTTAATTAGGCCTATATACGAGGGCACACAACACCACATTACACATATATATATATATATATATATATATATATATATATATATATATATATATATATATATATATATATATATATATATATATATATATATAATATAAATATTATATATATTTATATATATTGATATATATATTAATTATTAGGCCCTATATACGAGCACACACACATACACACACACATATATATATATATATATATATTATATATATATATATAATATATATATATATATATTATATATTATATATATATATATATATATATATATATATATATATATATATATATATATTAATATATCAAGTCAATAGCCGACATGCCTTTGGAATTTTCTAAGGCCTTTCATATTTAATATAACATTTTCGAGAGTCTTAGTATTTTATTAAAAAGTAATTTTAATTTACTTATTTTTTTTAATTTTATTATTTTTTAATTTTAATTTTATTTTTTTTATTTTATTTTTTTTAATTTTAATTTTTTTTTTTTTTTTTTTTTTTTTTTTTTTTTTTTTTTTTTAAATTTTTAATTTTTTTAATTTTTTAATTTTTATTTTTAATTTTCTAACTTTATTTTTTATAAGTTTCATTTTACATTTATTCTTTATGTTTTTACTTTTTGCTTTCAATTTAAATTTTTTTATTACTTTTTAAATTTTATTTCTTTTCCTTTTTTAAAATTTTATTCTTTTCATGTTCATAACATAAAAAATTTGCATTTTTACATACCTTAAAACAGTAAATCAGTAAATCAGTAAATCAAACCATCCACTCAGCCCTCCTACCCATCCATGATCTATTGATCTATTGATCTATTGTCTATTGATTCTATTGATATTTTGTATAACATAACACAAAAACTTTTATTTATTTTGTTTATAACTTAAAATATTTGCATTTTTACATACCCTAAAGCAGTAAAGCAGTAAATCAGTTAATCAAACTACCTTCCTATCCTTCCATGATCTATTGATCTATTGATCTATTGATCTATTGATTCAAGTCATATTTTGTATAACATAACACAAAAACTTTTATTATTTTTGTTTTGTTTCTTTAAACATTTTGTTTTTAACTAAAAAATTTATTCTTTTTATGTTTATAACTTAAAAATTTGCATATTTACATACCTTAAAGCAGTAAATCAGTAAATCAAACTATCCTCCAGACACCATCCCACCCTTCAGTGCTCTATTGATCTATTGATCTACTGATCTATTGATCTATTGATTCAAGTCATATTTTGTATAACATAACACAAAAACTTTTATTTATTTTGTTTTGTTTTTCTTTAAACTTTTCGTTTTTTACTAAAAAATTTATTCCTTTTATGTTTATAATTTAAAAATTTGCATATTTACATACCCTAAAGCAGTAAATCAGTAAATCAGTAAAATCAAACTTCCCTCCACCACCCTCCTACCCTTCCATGATCTATTGATCTATTGATCTATTGATCTATTGATCTATTGATCTATTGATTCAAGTCATATTTTTTTACTATAAAAATTTATTTATTTTGTTTAATTTGCTTTAAATATTTTGTTTTTACTAAAAAATTTATTCTTTTTATGTTTATAACTTAAAAAAAATTTGCATATTTACATACCTTAAAGCAGTAAATCAGTAAATCAGTTAATCAAACTGCCCTCCATACCCTCCTACCCTTCCATGATCTATTGATCTATTGATCTATTGATCTATTGATTCAAGTCATATTTTGTATAACATAACACAAAAACTTTTATTTATTTTTGTTTTGTTTCTTTAAACTTTTCGTTTTTTACTAAAAAATTTATTCTTTTTATGTTTATAACTTAAAAAAATTTGCATATTTACATACCTTAAAGCAGTAAATCAGTAAATCAGTAAATCAAACTGTATCCAGCCATCCTCATACCCTTCTGTGATCTATTGATCTATTGATTCAAGTCATATTTTTGTATAACATAACACAAAAACTTTTATTTATTTTGTTTTGTTTTCTTTAAACATTATGTTTTTACTATAAAAATTTATTTATTTTGTTTAATTTGCTTTAAATATTTTTTTTTTACTAAAAAATTTATTCTTTCTATGTTTATAACTTAATTTTTTTTTTGCATATTTACATACCCTAAATCAGTAAATCAGTAAATCAAAATGTATCCAGCCATCCTCATACCCTTCTGTGATCTATTGATCTATTGATCTATTGATCTATTGATTCAAGTCATATTTTGTATAACATAACACAAAAACTTTTATTTATTTTGTTGTTTTCTTTAAACATTTTGTTTTTACTAAAAAAAATTATTTATTTTTGCTTATTCTGTTTAAAATATTTTGTTTTTACTAAAAAATTTATTCTTTTTATGTTTATAACTTAAAAAATTTGCATTTTTACATACCTTAAAGCAGTAAATCAGTAAATCAGTAAATCAGTAAAGCAGTAAATCAGTAAATCAGTAAATCAAACTATCATCCAGCCAACCTCATACCCTTCCATGATCTATTGATATATTGACCTATTGAGCTATTGATCTATTGATCTATTGATTCAAGTCATATTTTGTATAACATAACACAAAAACTTTTATTTATTTTGTTTTGTTTTCTTTAAACATTTTGTTTTTTACTAAAAAATTTATTCTTTTTATGTTTATAACTTAAAAAAATTTACATTTTTACATACCCTAAAGCAGTAAATCAGTAAATCAGTAAATCAAACTGCCTTTCAGCCACCCTCCTACCCATCCATGATCTATTGATCTATTTGATCTATTGTCTATTTGATTCAAGTCATATTTTGTATAACATTACACAAAAATTTTATTTATTTTATTTTGGTTTTCATATAACTTTAAACATTATGTTTTTTTACTATAAAAAATTTATTTATATATGTTTTTAATAACATATAAAATATTTTGTTTTTCTAAAAAAATTTATTTCTTTTTATGTTTATAACTTAAAAATTTGCATATTTACATACCTTAAAGTAGTAAATCAGTAAATCAGTAAATCAGTAAATCAGTAAATCAGTAAAGCAGTAAATCAGTAAATCAGTTAATCAAACAACCCTTCCATGATCTATTGATCTATTGATTCTATGATCCTATTTATTGATTCAGTTCATATTTTTAACTTAACACAAAACTTTTATTTATTTTGTTTTGTTTCTTTAAACATTATGTTTTTACTAAAAAAATTATTTATTTTTGCTTATTCTGTTTAAAATATTTTGTTTTTACTAAAAAATTTATTCTTTTTATGTTTATAACTTAAAAAATTTGCATATTTACATACCTTAAAGCAGTAAATCAGTAAATCAGTAAAGCAGTAAATCAGTAAATCAGTAAATCAAACTACCCATTCCACCCTCCTATCCATCCATGATCTATTGATCTATTGATCTATTGATCTATTGATCTATTGATTCAAGTCATATTTTGTATAACATAACACAAAAACTTTTATTTATTTTGTTTTGTTTCTTTAAACATTATGTTTTTACTAAAAAAATTATTTATTTTTGCTTATTCTGTTTAAAATATTTTGTTTTTACTAAAAAATTTATTCTTTTTATGTTTATAACTTAAAAAATTTGCATATTTACATACCTTAAAGCAGTAAATCCAGTAAAATCAGGTAAATAACTGTATTCCAGCCACCCTCATACCCTTCCATGATCTATTGATCTATTGATCTATTGATCTATTGATCTATATATTCAAGTCATATTTTGTATAAATAAACACAAAAAACTTTTATTTATTTTGTTTTGTTTTCTTTAAAATTTTCGTTTTTACTTAAAAAAAATTATTTATTTTGCTTATTCTGTTTTAAAAGAGTCTCATTCACGAACAAAAATTATTCTTTTTATGTTTATAACTTTAAAAAATTTTCACATTTTACATACCTTAAAGCAGCTAAAATCAGTAAAGATCAGTTAAATCAAACTGTATCAGCACCCTCCTACCTTCCATGATCTATTTGATCTACGATACTATTGATCTACTGAATCTATTGATGTCAAGTCATAATTTTTGTTATAAACATATCTCAAAGCTTTTTATTTATTTTGTTTTGTTTTCTATAAACATAAAATTTTACTATAAAAATTATTAGTTTATTTTAATTTGCTTTAAACATTTTTGTTTTTACTAAATAATTTATTCTTTTATGTTTATAACTTAAAAAATGCATTTCTACATACCTATAAAGCCCAGTAAATCAGTAAATGCAAAACTACCCTCCATACCCTTCCATGATACTATTGATCTATTGATCTATTGATTCTATGATTCATGTTCATGTTTGTGTAACATAACACAAAAAACTTTTATTTATTTTTGTTTTGTTTCTTTAAACATTTTGTTTTTACTATAAAAAAAATTTATTCTATTTATGTTTATACTTAAAAAATTTGCATTTTGTACATACCTTAAAGCCAGTAAATCAGTAAATCAGTTAAATCAGTAAATCCAAACAATAATCAAACTGCCCTCCTACCCTTTCCATGATCTATTGATTCTATTGATCTATTGAGCTAATGATCTATTGATCTATTGATTCATGTCATATTATAAGTATCTTTTTGTATAACATACATAAAACTTTTTATTTTATTTTGTTTTGTTTTCTTTAAACATTATGTTTTTTACTATAAAATTTATTTATTTTGTTTATTTGCCTTTTAAACATTTTGTTTACTAAAAAAATTATTCTTTTATGTTTAATAACCTAAAAAATTTGCATTTTTACTTACCCTAAATCAGTAATCAGTAAATCAGTAAAATCAGTAAAATCAGTAAATCAGTAAAGCAGTAAATCAGTAAATCAAACTGCCTTTCCAGCACCTACCCACCCTTCATGATCTATTGATCTATTGATCTATTGATCCTATTGATTCAAAGTCATCTTTTGTATAACATAACACAAAAACTTTTTATTTATTTTGTTTTGTTTTCTTTAAACATTTTGTTTTTACTAAAAAATTATTCTTTTTATGTTTATAACTTAAAAAAAAATTGCATTTTTACATACTCTAAAGCAAGTAAATCAGTTAATCAAAACTACCCTCCAGCCACCCTCCTACCCATCCATGATCTATTGATCATGATTTCATTTTCCATATTATAAGTATCTTTTTTGTATAACATAACATAAAAATAAAAATTCTTTTGTTGCAGCTGTTGTTGTTAAAATGTCGCGTTTGTTGTTGCTGTTGTTGCTATGTTGTGTTTGATGTTGTTGTTGTTGAAATGTTAACGTTGTTGTTGTTGCTGTGTTGTTGTTGCTGTTGTTGTTGTTTGATGTTGTGTGTTGTGAAAATGCTGCGTTTGTTATATTGTTGTTGTTGTTGTTGTTGTTGTTGTTGCTGTTGTTGTTGTTGTTGTTGTTGTTGTTGTTGTTGTTGTTTGTTGTTGTTTGTTGTGTTGTTTTTGTTGTTTTGTTGTTAAATATATCATACGTTTAAAATTTAAATGAAAATATACAACACTTTTTCCAAAATATCTCAAAATAGTAATGTTAATTTTGCATTAAAACATTGTAATAATATTGAAAAAAACTAAACAAAAAATACATATCATCCTAACCTAACTGACATACAGCATTCGTTAACAATGTAACTAAAATTAAAAGTTTCAACTTACCAGCAGAAGACGACATAGCAATCTCAATCTTTACTATACACACAACCGCTAAAAATATTATTATTATTATTATTATTATTATTATTATTATTATTATTATTATTATTATTATTATTATTATTATTATTATTATTATTATTATTATTATTATTATTATTATTATTATTATTATTATTATTATTATTATTATTATTATTATTATTATTATTATTATTATTATTATTATTATTATTATTATTATTATATCAACTATATATGTTTATGAACATAACAAAACCTAACACACCATATACACACACGCACACAAACACACACACACACACACACACACACACACACACACACACACAATAATTATAGACACTTTACTTAATACATTAGCCATGCAATCATCGTATTAACTTACTGATCACATGACTGTTATTTCTATGATGTCAAGCAGATGTGTAACATTTTTCTAAGCGTCGTTGGAAGATTTTTATATTTTTCACATATTTAATATAAACATTTCGTTTTGTTATGTATTTTCCTTTACGTTTCTATTATACTTTATATTTATATTTTGTTAAAAGTTAGTTATTTATTTATTTATTTTGAGCCTGAACTCAAGGGTTTTACCCCAAAAGGATGTTTAGCCCACCAAAGGGGGGTTTTTGGTTCCTAGAAGGTTTTAAATAATCGATAGATCATTTTTGATGGCTTCAATCGATTTATCGATGTTTTTTACCCCTATATCGATGTTTAAATCGTCTTTCTACGTGCTCTGGTTGACTGAAAAATATAATCGAATGAAAATTATTAATAACATTCGTTCGATATATCGCTGTAGTTACAGTGTAATATTGGAGGAACCTGGAATCCTGGAAACTGGATATATATATATATATATATATATATATATATATATATATATATATATATATATATATATATATATATATATATATATATATATATATATATATATATATATATATATATATTTTTTTTATTATATATATATATATATATATATATATATATATATATATATATATTTTTACTGATTTACTGATTTACTGATTTACTGCTTTAAGGTATGTAAAAATGCAAATTTTTTAAGTTATAAACATAAAAAGAATAATTGTTTTAGTAAAAACAAAATGTTTTAAGCAAATAAAACAAAATAAATAAATTTTTATAGTAAAAACATAATGTTTAAAGAAAACAAAAACAAAATAAATAAAAGTTTTTTATTATTGTTTTATGTATACAAAAAGATACTTATTAATATGACGATTGAATCAATAGGATCAATAGATCAATAGCTCAATAGATCAATAGATCATGGAAGGGTAGGAGGTTAGTTGGATGATTGTTTGATTTACTGATTTACTGCTTTACTGATTTACTGATTTACTGATTTACTGCTTTAAGGTATGTACAAAATGCAAATTTTTTTAAGTTATAAACATAAAAAGAATAAATTTTTTAGTAAAAACAAAAATGTTTAAAGAAACAAAACAAAATAAAATAAAGTTTTGTGATCTGTATACAAAACATTGACCATGAATCAATTAGATCATAGATCAATAGAATCTGGAAGGGTATGGAGGGTAGTTTGATTTACTGATTTACTGATTTACTGCTTTAAGGTATGTAAAAATGCAAATTTTTTAAGTTATAAACATAAAAAGAATAAATTATTTAGTAAAAACAAAATGTTTAAAGCAAATAAAACAAAATAAATAAATTTTTATAGTAAAAAACATAATGTTTAAAAAAAAAAAATTTT
>JABUQX010089445.1:25000-27913 GCA_015478945.1 Trachelipus rathkii | reverse complement strand
CGTAGAACCTTGCGCTGCAGAATAGTTCTCTCCAGTAGTGCCAGTTAGGAAAAAGGACGGAACACTCCGATTATGTATCGACTATCGTCGCTTAAATCAAGTGACCTAGGCAGATAGGTTTCCGATGGCTAGCATAAATGAAACTATCTTTGGATGCCATGGTGTACAATACTTTACCAGTTTAGATTTAGTGAAAGGTTACTATCAAATGCAGCTAGAAGAAGAGAGCAAGGATTTCACAGCATTTTCAACGGTCAGAGGCCAAAACCGATTTAAAAGACTAAGTTTTGGGTTGAAGAATGTACCTTCAGCATTCCAGAGGGAGATGCAGTGGATATTAACAGGCTTCAGTCGAGACAAGGTTGTGGTTTACGTCGATGATGTTTTATTGATATCAAAAGGATTTAAGGAACATTTAATGTTGATTGAACAGGTCCTACAGCGCTTCTGCGAAACGAACGTCAAAGTTAAAGTGAGCAAATGCAACTGGGTCCAGAAAGAAGTCAAATTCCTAGGACACATCATCAGCAGGACAGGGATCAGAAAACTCCCTGAATTTATGGATCAAGTAGACAAATTGGAAAGACCTACCAATGTGGGAGAGCTAAGACGATACTTAGGGATGATTAACTTTCAACGAAAATTTATTAAAAATTGTTCAGGAGTAGCAGCACCTCTCAGCGCGTTAACGGGAGGCAAAAGAAAGGACAAAATTGAATGGACAAACGAAAGAATTAAGGCTTTCGAGGGACTGAAAGAACTGATGAAAGAATCAGTGGAATTAGCATTTCCAGATTTCTCAGAAGGTAGCAAAAAATTGGAACTTTACGTGGATGCCAGTGGATTTGGTATGGGTGCAGGCTTGTGTCAAGAACAAGAAGGCGGTAGGAGGGTATTTACTTATAGTTCATGTGAACGAAAAACTTCAACAATAGAAAGGGAACTGTTAGCCATACGATGGGGAATTAAAAGTTTTCGGCCTTTTCTACTAGGACAGGACTTTATCTTATACACGGATCATCGGCCATTGGTATACTTACATACGATGAAGCTAGTGGATAGCAAATTGGCCCGAGTTCTGGATGATTTAAGTGAGTATAGTTTTCAAATCCATTATTATCTAGGAAAGGATAACGTTTTCGCGGATACATGGTCACGGTGTCAAAAGAAACCTGATGAAGAAGTCGATATTACTGATCCGGAAGCACTACCAAAAGGTTTAAAAGTTATAAGATTGGTACCAGGCGGTGCAGATTCACTATTCTTGAGTATGAAGGAAATATTTGATAAGGAACATTTTAAAATGAAACAAAAAAATCACCAGGAACTGAGGGAATTTTTATTGGATGTCCTGATTAACGAACGGAAAATGTATGGATTGGATAAGAGACCTAAAGCCCTAAAATTATTAAAAGCAATTAAGACTCCAGGAAAAGAACCGGTACCAGAGGTATTATTAGTGGCCAGTGACGAGTTCAACATAAGGATTTGGTTACATCATGGGACATGCTGCTCAGTGGCCTACATCGGACCAAGAGCGAGGAAGTGTAACAACTTAAAGGATGTACATATACAAGTATTAGGAGGATCACACTTTAATCCAGTGGCTGACGATGGTACTTTTGACCCAAAGGGAGAAGACACAATAGTTGACGAACGGATAACTGGTGAACTGGAGACGTTATCAGAAGTAGAAAATGAGGACCAATCAGATAGTGAAGGAAGCGAGGCATTAGGAAATAACTTACTACAGCATCCATCTAAAGAAGAGTTAAGAATAAATCTATTGATGAAGGAGAGAGGTCACCAGTCTAGGCTAAGCTGTAACCACAAGTTAAAAGGTAGTAGCATGGCAGGAAGTCTCTATCGGAGAAGTACTCAGATGTGCTTTTCTGGATACAGGATCCGTCATCAGTTTAATTCAAGAAGCAGTTGTCGATAATTTGGACCAATTTGGACACATTCTGAAAAGATGGAAGGTGGACATTACTCTCAACGGAGTGACTACAAGGATTGTGGAGTGCACAACGGCAGTGGCCATAAAGATAAACACAAGGTATCGGGAAATAATACTACCATTGGTCGTCGTCAAGGATGAATACATCCCTGCTTGTTTACTTTTGGGAATGAATTATTTGGTAGAGTCGGAAGCAATTTTGGACTTCGGAGAAGGAATAATCACACATGGGAATGATACCGATGAAGTAAGTGACGGCTTTTCAATTGATGTTTATAATCTCACAGTGAATAGGGATAATGGCTTAATAACAGTTCAAGAAATAATAAAATTACAGGATAACTCTGAGGTGATCAGAAAACTAAAAAGGAGAATTGAAAATAATCAAGAGATCAGGAAAACTGATATACTACTGAAGGAATACTATCGATATAGGAAGGATTTACGAATGAATGGAGCCATCTTAGTAAAAAGGATTAGAAATGAACAATTTGGAGCTGTTATAGGATTCCAACAAATGGTAAGCATTGCTGTAGTAACACACCGGAACTTAGCTCATATAGGACGTGAGAAGTTGACAGATCTTGTCTCAAGGTATGTTTGGCACCCCAGAGGTCATTTAATCATCCAAGATGTGTGTCGAACATGCCCAACTTGCCAATTAAATAAGATAGATCACCAGGTTGTGTTTCCACCTGTATGGAAGATCAAGGTTGAAAATCCTTTTGAACTAGTAGCTGTTGATGTTATGGCCATGCCTAGAACCAGAAAAGGGAACATTGCTTGTTTGGTAGCTATAGATCATTGTAGTAAATGGGCTGCAGTGAAGCCGTTAAAGGATAAATCTGCAAGGAGTGTAACAGAAGCATTCGAAGGACAAATGCTTCCCACATTTTTGCGACCACCATACAAAGTATTGACGGACAATGGAGTTGAATTCAGGAGCACGAGATTTA
>JABUQX010089445.1:0-20000 GCA_015478945.1 Trachelipus rathkii | reverse complement strand
CACCCGTATGTCCATTTAAATAAGTATTGAGTTTCAAAACAGTGATTTTGAAGCAGGATATAAGAAAATTGTTCCAAGATGCCATCTTTTTTGAAGGTGGATCGGACAAGTGACAGAGCTTCCTGCACATTGTCTAACGGTGACTCTGTTGTCAATGGTTCGAGTCCTGGTGCGATGCGAAATTTATATTCGTCTTATTATTGCAAATTTGCCGCAAAAAACAAGCATGTTTTGCCCATTTCGGCGTTCCTTGACTTTGGTTGGATACTCCTGCAACCCAGGAGCAGGAACCCCATGCAGAATGCCATGTAGCCCAGCAGGTTCCAACCACCCTCTTGTCGATTTAAATAAGTACCGTTTCAAAGCAGTGATATCGAAGCAGGAGATTAGAAACCTGTTCTGATATGCCTTCTTTTCCCTTAAAGCATTTATAACATAAGTGCAGAGCTTTTCTTGTTCATTGTCTAACGGCGACGCTGTTGTAGATAGTTCGAGTGGCGCGAGTGAAATTTTCTTTGTCTTATTATTGCAACTGCTTCGCGCACAAAGATTCAGCGGTTCGATCAGACATGTTGTCTTCAACGTACCTGAGGAAACAGCAGCGTGAATGTGTAGTTCCTGTGGTATCCAATCATCTCTGCTGATTTCAACAAAGCATCACAGAGTTTTGGTGAAGACATTAGTTATTGATTAAAATTTGTCTGAGGTCTCTTTCGTAAAGGTGAGTGAGTTAATAAAGCATTAAACCCCACTTCATACAACTCACAACAACCCACAAACCCATAAAAACTATTTTCTAAATTATTAAAATTCGTGACATCACATTATTATTAGCATTATGTTATCCTTACATGCTTATTAGCATTTGAAATTGTGCTTTCCACGTGGTATGGCTTGAGATGTATAACCCATCCACGCCGATGAGCACCATTTATTGGCTATTTCAAAAAGATTTCCTGCCTCTCCTCCCTGAAGATGTTGTTGATTTAGCAAAACTAGGCATATATATATATATATATATATATATATATATATATATATATATATATATATATATATATATATATATATATATATATATATATATATATATATTTATATATATTTATATATATATATTCCCACGCAAACGTAAATAAATTCTTTTATTCAGACTTCGGCTCCGGCTAAGGTTTCCTAGCGTTCCATCAAATAGTGCAGAAACTTTAGTCGGATCCGATGCCGAAAAGCAATTTTTTTAGGGAAAATTTATTGCCAGAAATAATGGAACAATTTTCAAATAGTGTAGATATATTAGTCGGATCCGGAGCCGAAGCCGAAGCCAAAGCCGAAGTCGGATATGGAGCCGGATCCTTAGCCGGATCCTGGGTATGAATTTTTTTCGAAAAATATTTTTTTACCTAAAAATTTATCCAGGATTCGTGCTGAACAATTTTCAAATAGTGCAGAAATCTTAGTCGGATCCGGAGCCAAAGTCGAAGTCGAAGCCGGATCCGGAATCCGGATCCGGATCCAGGGTATGAATTTTTTCAAGAATTATTTTTAGGTGAAAAATTTAATAGAAGAAGTGCTGAAAATTTTTCAAATAGTCTAGAACATTAGTCGGATCCGGAGCCGAGCCGGAGCCGGATCCTGGGTATGAATTTTTTTCGGGTTTTATTTTTTTGAAAAATTTATTGTCAGAAGACGTGCCGAACAATTTTCAAATAGTGCAGAAACCTTAGTCGGATCCGGAGCCGAAGCCGAAGTCGGATCTGGAGCCAGATCCGGATCCTGGGTATGAAATTTTTCGAAAAATATTTTTTAGGTAAAATATTTATTGCCAGGAGACGTTATGAACAATTTTCAAATAGTGCAGAAACCTTAGTCGGATCAGGAGCCGAAGCCGAAGTCGAAGTCGGAGCCGGATCCGGATCCGGATCCTGGGTATGAATTTTTCGCTTCGGCTCCGAATCCGACTAAGGTTTCTGCACTATTTGAAAATTGTTCGGCACGTCTTCTGACAATAAATTTTTCACCAAAAAAATATGAAAAAATTCAAACCCAGGATCAGGTTCCGGATCTGGCCCGATACGGCCCGGATCCGGACTAATGTTTCTAGACTATTCGAACATTGTTCAGCACGTCTTCTGAAATAAATTTTTCACTCAAAAATATTTTCTGAAGAAAATTCATACTAGAGTCCGGATCCCATCCTGCATCCAACCGACTCATTTCTATCCTGATCCACCACGCCTCCCACTACTGCCCGCCCGCTGCGTCTCCACCCACCAATTTTCACCAAAAAATATTTCCCGAAAAAAATTCAAACCTGGTGGATCAGGCTCGGATCTGGCTCCGGATACGGCTCCGGATCCGACTAATGTTTCTAGACTATTCGAACATTGTTCAGCACGTCTTCTTGAAATAAATTTTTCACCTCAAAAAATATTTTCTGAAGAAAATTCATACCCAGGATCCGGATCCGGATCCGGCTCCGACTTCAGCTTCGGCCCGGATTCGGCCGATTAAGGTTTCTGCACCATTTGAAAATTGTTCGGCATGTCTTCAGAAAAAATTTTCACTAAAAAATATTTCCCGAAAAACATACCCAGGATCAGGCTCCTGATCTAGCTCCGGATACGGCTCCGGATTCGACTAATGTTTCTAGACTATTCGAACATTGTTCAGCACGTCTTTCTGAAATAAATTTTCCACTTAAAAATGTTTTCTGAAGAAAATTCATACCCAGGATCCGATCCGGATCTGGATCCGGCTCCGACTTCGGCTTCGGTCCGGATCCGACTAAGGTTTCTGCACTATTTAAAAATTGTTCGGCATGTCTCTGACAATAAATTTTTCACCAAAAAATTTTTCTCGAAAAAATTCATACCCAGGATCCGGCTCCGGATCCGACTAATGTTTCTAGACTATTTGAACATTGTTCAGCACGTCTTCTTGAAATAAATTTTCAGCTACAAAAAATTTTTCTGAAGAAAATTCATACCCAGATCCGGTCTCTGGGATCCGGATCCGATCCGGTTCTGAACTGATCAGATCCGGCTTCGACTTCAGCTTCTGCTCAGCACGTCTTCTTGAAATAAATTTTTCACCTAAAAAATATTTTCTGAAGAAAATTCATACTAAGGATCCGGATCCAGATGCGGCTCCGGATACGGCTCCGAATACGACTTCGGCTTCGGCCCCGGATCCGACTAATGTTTCTACACTATTTGAACATTGCTCAGCACGTCTTCTTGAAATAAATTTTTCACCTAAAAAAATATTTTCTGAAGAAAATTCATACCCAGGATCCGGATCCGGATCCGGATCCGGCTCCGACTTCGGCTTCGGCTCCGGATCCGACTAAGGTTTCTGCACCATTTTAAAATTTGTGCGTGAATTTTCTGAAAAAATTTTTAACAAAAAAAATATTTCCCTAAAAATTAAATTTCTAAAATTACGGCCTGGGATCCGGCTTCGATCCGGTTATGACTTCGGCTTCTGCTCCGGGTCCGACTAAGGTTTCTACACTATTTGAACATTGCTCAGCACGTCTTCTGAAATAAATTTTTCCCTAAAAAATATTTTCAAAGAAAATTCATACCCAGGATTCGATCTGGATCCGGATCCGGATCCGGCTGACTTCGGCTTCGGCTCCGGATCCGACTAAGGTTTATGCACTATTTGAAAATTGTTCGACACGTCTTCTGACAATAAATTTTTCACCAAAATATTTCCCTAAAAAATTCATACCCAGGGAATGGCCCTGGATCCGGCTTGGCATCCGGTTAGTTATGCGATTTCGGCTTCTGCCCGGATCCGACCAAGTTTCTGCAATCATTTGATAACCGTTCAGCACGTCTTCTGGCAATAAATTTTCACCTAAAAATATTTTTGGAAAAAAATTTCATACTTACTTGGTTCCGGCCTGGCTCCGATTCTTGAAGGAATTCATATCCTGGATCCGGCTCCGATCTGACTAAGGATCTGTACTAATTGAAAATTGTTTAGTACGTTTTCTGCGCAATAAATTTTCAACTAAAAATTATTTCTGAAAAATTTATACCCAGGATCTGGCTTCGGCTCCAGCTCCTGCACCGGCACCAGCACCAGCTCCGGTTCCGGCTGCGGCCTGCTCCCGGCTTCGACTCCATTTATTTGACTGAGTAAAACTTCGAAGAATGGATGGGAGGTTGAGAATATGAAAAAATAGATTTTCTATAATTATAAATAAAATAAAATTACACATTTTGTCTAAATTGAAATTTTTTAGTTCGACACTTCTCTAAATAAATTTCAGTGTCTAAAAACCATTTAGAATTTTAAAAAATAATTACACCATGATGTTCAGGAGGAATTTTTCCACCAACCACGCAGCACCCACTCAACCCTTAAAAACCTGACACAAACCCCAACGTTACGCGCCACATATGATGCACACATATATACACATTGCTACACATTATTGTTACCACGCTACACATTATATATACATATATATATATATATATATATATATATATATATAGAGTATATATATATATACATATATATATATATATATATATATATATCTCGCTTACATCTTTATTATACATAAAGATATATATAGAGATGGCGATTGATTTTTTGTCAGCAAATTACAGCTAATGCACTTTTTCATTAAAAAAATTTTAAAAAATGAAAAATCTTGTTTTCATTATTTTAAGTTATACATAAAACATTTTTATTTTGTGTTTATACAAAGAACGTATTATTATTATGTTACTTTCATGCAAAAAAAAAAAAAAAAAACATGGTTGTATATGATGTAATGTTTAAGTTTGCAAAGAAAAATGTATATATATATATATATATAGTATATATATATATATATATATATATATATGATACAGTGCAACACAAAGAGTTATAAAAAGATATATATATATATATATATATATATATATATATATATATATATATATATATATATATATATATATATATTATATAATTATATATATATATATATATATATGTGAATATACGGTATACCACAATATATTTTAAGTGGTACAATTTAAAATATATTTATCTAACTCTAAGTTCAAAGTTTAGAAAACGAGTAGAGTGAAATGTAAATGTATATGATTAAATAAAAAAGAGGGACATATATTTTTATTAATAGCAAGTATAGTAAAGCAGTAAAGCAGTAAAGCAGTAAAACAGAGGGGGGTTTGGGCCACTCTGGGGTAGTTTGCGCTACTCCTCTACTGCTTTAATGCTTTAGGGTCCAAAAGAACATGTTTTTCATGGAAAATTGACAACTTTTCCTAAAAAACAAAGACTTTTTTAATGTTTTTCACCAAAAATATAAAGTTTTTTAAAAAAACCTTCTGCTTTTTCAAAAACAAAAATGTTTTTTCAGCAAAATAAAATGTTTTTTTCAAAAACTTTATTAAATAAAAAATTTTTTCTGAAAATAAAGATAATATTTTCGCAAGGATCCCTGGGGGATCTCTCGGGTACCTTTAAGAGTATGGAAACTATGTTATTCGTGCTCTACATCATTGAAAACATATATAAGGATACCAATATTATGGTGCTAAGAACATGTTTACTAACTCGGCAAAGCACCGGTTCCGCACTGGTGTCGGTACCAACATTTCCAATGACTCATTTGATCCGTCATACGAGACTTCTTCTTTTTCCTTACTTCTTTTTTTCCCTACCTCCATCCTCCTTCGTCTTACGTGCTTTTCTTCTTTTTCAGTGGACCCCCCCTTCTGGGGGGACCTTAAAACTCATTTTGGGGTTCTAAAACCCTCAAAAATGAGTTCTACGCCATTGAAAACATAGCTATAGACACGGAAATATTGCGCCTGCGAGCGCACGCAGCGGTTACGCTGTAATATTGCGCCTGCGGGCGCACCGCGTGCGGTTTTGCGGCTCAGCACACTGCGGGTGGCCTGTCTGCCTCGTGCGGAGTGCAAGCATGCTGTCCCTGGTGGCCCTTTATAACCTAGGGGAAGCCATCAATATTAGCGCTGTTCTATGATGTAGGGCAGGGTAGGTTAGAAAAGGCTAGAAAATGATAACTCATAGTAGGAAGCATCCTAGCAATTTATAATATAAACCAATCGATTCCTCATACCTTCTAACCTAGGGGTAGACACCAATATTAGGGCTATTCTATTATCAGGGAAGGCTAGAAAGGGCTCGAAAAAAGTGGCACTCAGTTGTCACTATGTGGCACTCATTTGGCACTTTTATCTAGCACTATCTGGCACTTGCACCACTGACAATTGTCTACACTCATCTGGTACTCCTGTGGATCTCATAGAACACTCCTAGACACTTGGGAACCACCAAATGGCTGAACCATCAATAAATCTGAGCCATCAGCTGAACCATCACAACTGAACCATCAACAAAGGTGCCATCAAAGCTGAACCATCAAAGTTGAGCCATCAAAGTTGAGCCATCAAAGTTGAGCCATCAATACAGGTGCCATCAAAGTTGAGCCATCAAAGCTGAGCTAATAAAGCTGAGGCCTCAAAGCTGAGGTATCAAAGCTGGGGCATCAAAGCTGAGGCATCAAAGCTGAGGCATCAAAGCTGAGCCATCAAAGCTGAGGCATCAAAGCTGAGCCATCAAAGCTGAGGCATCAAAGCTGAGGCATTAAAATATCGAAGGAAATAATCGATCAAAAGATGACAAGGGTGTGTGTGTGTGTATGTGTGTGTGTGTGTGTATAAGTTTCTGTGGTGGTAAGTATGGGGTGTATGTGTGTATAAGTGTCATAGTGTGTGTGTGGGTGTGGGTGTAGGTGTAGGTGTAGGTGTAGGTGTAGGTGTGAGTGTGGATGGAAATAAAATGAACTCAAGTTAGGACAGGTACATACATGAGCTCAAGTTAGGACAGGTACCTACAGCGACAGGTACCTACATGAGCTCGATTTAATCCCACTTAATCCCCCACTTACCTTTATGAAAGGTCAAAATAATCGCAACAAATAGCGTATCGATACCCGAAATATCGATGGCAAAACTCGAATTGGGGGGCCAAACCCCCAAAGGGGGGTCAAAAGTAAGGAGGGACACGTACGACGGTTGCTGCGCAACCGTCTGGCGCACCCCTTCTTCGAAGGGGTGCCAAAATTTGCCTCAGGAAACAGTGCCGAATAATCGATACAGTATCGATACCCAAAATATTGATATTCCATTTTTGGTTCTTCCCCCTATGACCGCCCCTATGTTAATGAAGTGAAATTATTTTTAAAGACGAAAACTGGTTCAGGATTGCTAAATTCATCGTTGAAGAAACTCCTTTACCAGAAATACATTTAAATTAACCTAATAATGCTCCATCAGAAAATATTGAAAACGGATCGTTTAGGAATACAGGAGAATATTCATATTGTGGCCCAGGTACGTAAGTACAAAAAAGATTAAAAGAAGGATATAATGGTGTTAATAGTATAGATAAGGCCTGTAAACAACATGATATAAATTATTTAAAGCATAAAAATTCAAAAGAGAGAAATGCAGCGGAAAATTTATTAGCAAAACAAGCGAGTGAAATTGCGTTAGATCATAATGAACCAGAATACGTTAGAAAAGATGCGAGATTAGTCACAGGAGTTATGGGAATGAAATCAAGATTCGGAATGGGTTTACCATAAAAAAAAGGGGGAAAGCTCTGAAAAATTGAGAGAATTATTTTATAATCCTAAAATTGGATACTCAGGAATCAGTGATTTAGTACGAAAAAGCGGGTTATCTTCTAAGATAGTTAAGACCTGGTTAGATCTTCTAAGCGTTTACACATTACATAAACCGATGACCTAAATTTCCAACGAGAAGAGTGATTGTGTCTAGTGTTGATGATCGATGGCAAGCGGATTTAGTATATATGCAAAAATATAAAACAGAATAAAAATATAAATTAAATATTTTCAATTATAGATATATTCAGCAAGTTTGCATGGGCTGTTCCAATTATAATGAAAACGGGTAATGAAATAGCCTAAGCGTTTGAAAATATTTTTAGACAGAATACCGAGAAAAATACATATGGATAAAGGTCTCGAATTTATAAACAAACCGACTCAAGAACTTTTTAAGAAACATGAAATACACTGGTTCGCTACAGAAAATGAAACTAAAGCGCAAGTAGTAGAAAGATTTAATAGAACATTAAAAACTAAAATGTGGAAATAGTTTACTGAAGAAAACAATATGAAAATGAATTGATATACTTCCATATTTAGTTAAAAATTATAATACAAGCTATCATAGAAGTATTAAAATGTCTCCAGAGCAAGGATCACTTGCAAAAAAATAGAAAAATAGTGCATAAAAATTTATTTCAATCTACAAAGATTGACTTTAGAAAACCAAAATTTAGATTGGAAACAGAGTTAGAATCAGTAGAAAGTAGAAAGATTTTAGGAAAGGTTTTCTTCCTAACTTTACCGAAGTAAAGTAATTATATCGAAAGTATTGAAAACAGATCCTGTAACTTACAAAATTAAGGATTTGAATAATGAAGAAATTATTGGTAGATTTTATGAGCAAGAAATGGCGAAATACGAAAGCGAATTACATAAAGCGAAAAAAATATTAAAACGAAACAGAGATAAAGTACTCGTTAAATGGAAAGGATACAATACAACATCATTTATAAGTAAAAAAGACTTAACAGAAGTTTAGAACGTGAAACGGCTTTATGAAACAAATATCCTATGTAAAACAGAACGCGAAACGGCTTACTGTTTTCTGTTTTCTGTTTTTTGTTTTCTGTTTCTGGTTTTTTTCTCTATAATAAATGGCATATGTTAATATTAAAGAAAAATCTGATTTAGTAAATATTAGAAAGAAACTTCAGAAAAGATTTTTAGATGAGAAATTAGGTAAACAAGATACCTATCAAGAAAATATTAAACTACTACAACCATTAATTAAACCGATTAAGGATATAACTACACATCAAAAAGAAATACCTCAAAGTCAAACAACACTGCCAGCTCTTACTTCACATCAAGTCCCTTTAGCTATTGAAGATGTACCAGCATCACCCAATACTCCTAAATATGATTTAGGAAAAATATCAGAAAATATTTGAAAACAGCGTTTTCTTGTAATAAATTGATAACGCATTCGGTATTAAAGCGATTGAAGGAAGTGTAGATTTTAAATTAGGTAATGAAATAGTTAAAATTGATGGTAAAAATTTAATTATTCATGGTCATCAATATATAGGTACTGAAGGTCTTTGGAAACTTTTAACCTTGGAAAAACGTGGAGAAGTTTCCATAAATGACTATAATAATTATAAAAAAATAATGCTTCAAACTAAGGAGTTTTTAAAGGATGATGGAACGAAGCGAATAGATGTAAAAAAAAATATGATTTGTTTATTAAGCCAATATATGATGAATATAAATTGTTTAAAGACATAAAGAAAACGACATCAGAAATACGACAGAGAGCAAGAACACCTAGAAGAAGCAGTGTTGAAGATATAACTCTAGCAGAGAACATTGAGAAACGAGGAGCTGGTTTTAAATTTTTACCTTCAGATCCTAATAATCTTGTTAATAAACATAAAATATTATTTTCAGAAATTCAATCGGGTAATACTAATGTATTTAATTAGTTACAAGTAGTGATGTGACGATTAATCGGAATCGGCATCGGAATCGGAGGAATCGGCTGTTTTTCAGGAATCGGAATCTAAATCGGCAAAATTGTACCGATTCTTTGGTATACAATCTGAAATAATTTCTTTATTTGATTCTTTATGATAATATTCAATATTTCGAAGTTTGCCGGTATTGATTTTTAATTTCAGTTCTTCCTTTATTCTATTTAATTAAAGAAAATTGGATTGAGCGGTTCATCTTTGCGTAGAGCCTAAGATATCATGTTAAGATTTTCAGAGAGTCATGGTGAGGCAGACATTTGGCAATGTTTCGTTAGTCATGTTATGTAATATGTTTTGACAATTATATACCCGTGAACTCGTAAGTGAGCAGTGAAATATTTGCTTTGTAGGCTTGTAATAATTGGAGCTATTGAATATAAATGCTATCCTTCGAGTTTCACCTTTTCACGTATCTCACACAGCATCTAATATAAGTGATTGTCTTCAAAAGTTATGAAGAATTCCACTTATAAAATTCATGTCTATAGAAAGGGATTTAACGCCAGCCTAATATGGATGCAGGAGTTACATAAGCAGGATTCCAGAATTACCTTGCTTTTTATAACTTTTGAACACATTGCCATATAATTTTGTGTCGTGGTGACGTGAACCAAATATATCCATATGCAAAACAAATCGTAGGTCATTCATTTTAATCACCCGCCTCAAGCTATTGCCAAGTTATGAAGAATATCAAAACTAGATTTAATTTACCATAGCACTGACTTTTTCAGGATGTACAAACCAGATGTAATTAATAGCCATTCTCGAATTATGCTTCAAAAAAATTTTTTGAACAAAAAGACGGCTCTCATTTTATATTGCAGTGATCATTCAAACAACCTGCATGCTTAGAAACAACGAAAGTTCTTGAAAAATTGCTTAAAAATTTTAAATTTTGTTAATTGTACAAATTTTATGAGCCACAAGGAATTCAATGGCATCGGCAATAATCCCCAATATGAAAGAGATTTGGCAGTTTTTTTGAAAGGGTCAGAAAAAAAAAGGACTATATTGAGGGGACTTGGGTCTTACCAGTATCAGCATTGGAAAAAATCAGTAAAAAATAGATTCAGCATTTACTTTGCTGATAAGAATCTTGGGTTTGATACCTTATCTGGATCCACGCTTTAAAAACTACATTCCTTGAGGACGAGGGAGCACAATTGAAAAAAGTGGAAGATATTCTTAGCAATGGATGTGCGAAGATATAGTATGTTGTATAAAGGAAAAAACAGTTTCCACTACTTTAAACAATCTTCAGATTCTTTCTCATTATTCAACAGGACCATTCGGTCCGCGAAAAAGTGAAATACTGAAAGTGAAAAATTGTTAACTTCAGTTTGGAAAGCTGTTTTTCGGAATTTTTAAAAAGAGAAAAAGACTAAAAAAACAGCAAAGAAACTTATTCTAAGGAGAAAAAAAAAAAAAAAAAATTACACATATACTGAAAAAAATTGAAGATGGTATAAAAGTAGAAAAAAGCCCAAATAAAAAATGAAACATTAAAAATTCAGGAAAATCCCTTACAATGGTGGTCATCGAAAAAATAAAGGGTACCTTTCAGCATTTGGGTGATCCTTTTTAAAAAATATTTAAGCTCGCCCCCTTTTCTGTGGAAAGTGAAGGACTCGACTCTTCAGCATTTGAAGGATCAATTTATTCTCCTAAAAAAATCGGAAGCACTCAGAACACCGGAGAGAAAATGTTAATGTTTTTGCACACAATTTAAGAGTCATGCTTTGGACTGCAAATAATAATGATAATTTTGCTTGCAAGATCTTACTTTTAGTAAGTTAAAGAAGGATTTTTTTTTAAACCAAAAGGACAAAATTTCTCATTTATTGTAAGATTTTTAAATATTGCTATACTTTTCAGGGGTTAACATAAATAAATAAAAGGTAAATTAACTAATTATTTCTTTAGCAAAGATTAAATATTAAGAAATTCTATAACATTAATTTATAGGTTTTAAAATATCTAAAATAAGTGATTTAGTCAAAATTAGATATAGTATATTATATATTATATATATATTATATATAGTATATATATTATATTTATATAATATATTATATAATATATATATAGATATATATAATATATACTATATATATATATATATATATATATATATATATATATTGACAAACTGATTCTTAATCACAGTTTAATAGGTATTCTATAATGACCCCTACAGTAATTTTTCACACTGCTGGGACGTGAACCTGGACCCTAGCAGATGTACGCGTATGTGTTTGACCACTATGCCACGATGGACTGAAAGTGAAGCACGAGAATTGTTCCTGTGGTGAATATATCAACCCACACAACAGGAACCACCACGCACTCCACCCGTTCACATTCGGGCGTAGCGTCAAACAGGGTACCGCACAGAGTGAAAATACTTTATTCCGGGGACTGCAATGTATATATGACAACTGCTATAAATCACAGTGTAATAGGTATTCAATAATGACCCCTACAGTAATTTTCACACTGCTGGGACGTGAACCTGGACCCTAGCAGATGAAGAATCTTGGGGGAGAGTAAATCTAATGAGAGAGAAAAAAGGCTTGTCCGACGCTGACTCCCAAAATAGAGAGAGTCACTCATGTAGAGAGGAACGCCCACAAAACTCCACCAGCCTCGATCATGAGAAGATTTCAAGCCAGTTAGAAGTAATGATGAAAGCCATAGGAGACCTGGCGGGCACTGTTGAACTGCTCGTTAAAGAAAGAACGTCAACAACAGATGACAGAAACATAAGCCGCGGGAGAAGTGTAGGCCGAAAACAAAGATACAATAACAATACTATTGATAATATTACAAGTCAGTATTGTTACTACCCCCAACGCTTCCTTCACAAGGCCTACCGCTGTGAATCAGAAGAATGCCCCCTATATCCCCTATTATATGCTCAAGAGGCGCGAGAAGTCATAACACACACGACAACACAAACCAAAGGCCGGACAAACCGCCTTAGGAATACGAGCTGCCGTTCCACTGCCACATACTGCGCGAAGCCAGTCTTACAAGACAATTATAACAGTCCAACCAACCAACCAATTCGTGCACCCGACCCTTCAAATCCTGAAACGTGTAGTAATTTACCTGAAAATGAATGTGGTGATAGTAGAGACAATATTGCACTGAACATTCGATCAAAATTAATGCAACGAATAAAACTCAAATAGAAAAAAAACAATTATAAATCAAAAACATTTTTTTGTTTGTTTTCTTCTTAAACAAAACAAATGTACAAACTACTACTACTACTACTACTACTACTACTTACTACTACTACTACTACTATATACTAAAAACAAACAACATACATAAATAAACAACAACAACAATAATAATAGAATAATAAGATAATAATAAATAATAATAATAATAATAATTAATTAATAATAATAAGATAAAATAATAATAATAATAATAATAATAATAATAATAATAAAAAAATAATACCACCACCACTACTATAAATAAGAACAATAATATCAATAATAATAATAATAATAATAATAATAATAATAATAATAATAAAAATAATAATAATAAGAATAATAATAATAATAATAATAATAATAATAATAATAATAATAATAATAATAATAATAATAATAATAATAATAATAATAATAATAATAATAATAATAATAATAATAATAATAATAATAATAATAATAATAATAAAAAATAATAATAATAATAATAATTAATAATAATAATAATAATAATAATACATATATATAATAATAATAATAATAATAATAATAATAATAATAATAATAATAATAAAAATAAAAATAAAAATAAAAATCATAACTTAGATAATGAAAGTGACATTGAAAACATAATTGAACAATATGAAAACCATTATGATGATTGTGGTATCAAAAACTTGCATGCTAATTCTAATAAGAGTGTTAAATTCGTACCACATAACTGTACCGACAATATTCTGTACCAAAGTATGAACCATGTAAAAATGAATTAGTAAATAAAACAAATGTACAGAAACCGAGAAACTGTGTCGGACACGAAATTAAGGGTAAGGTACCAATAAATGATTTTTTAGGGCCTGTACAATTACCGCATGCTAATTACACCTTTTTTAATGATATTTCAAGTAATGTTACGCCAGGTACAAGCTTAGATAAAGGTCATGAGGCAAGAATCTACCTTAGTCAGGTCAATGACAGTTTCAAAGACGATAGATGCTTACGCATTAAAAAGATCTTTGACGGAGACCAGACCGGAAAGAAAGCTTACGAGATGACTAATCTACAATTGTACCAGGTGTATGATAATTTAAATGAGAGAGAACTCATTGTTGACCCAGGATCGGTATTTAACATCTTAAAAGCCGATTCTGTTGCACGGCGGAAGCCTATTATCGGTCATATGCTGGCCGCAAATAACACTAAAATTAATATATATGATGTAAAAACTATTAAATTTGACATTAACATGAGTAAAATTTATGTAGATGAGTTCTATGTGGCTGACGTAGAGGTAAACATCTTGGGTCTGCCATTTCTTAAACGTTATAATTTAGGCATAAACTTTAAAAATGACATTTTAATTGACCCCTCAATAAATAAAACTATAAAATTGGTTAGAAATAATGATTTTAAGAATAAATATGTGCATGAAATTTCCCGAGATCCTAAATCTCCCTCTGCAACCATTTCAACCTCTCCTAAGCATGTTCCTATCAGTGATATCTTTTATAATGATTTATTATTGGAATACAAAGATTTGTTTCTCAATCCTTATGTAACAGAAAATAATTACATAAAAATTAAACAAAATGAAAGATGGGGAGAGATCTTTGAAAAGTATAAAGGCAAAATGAGCTGCGGGAACACCGCATTAATAAATAAAGAGGGTCAAATAACTGCAAATGAAGAACAAGCAGTCATACCTGAAAGAATATTAATATAATTAGCTAATACCTACCCTTATAAAGCCAACATCAAAGGCTCCCCGATAGCTATGAGAACCAGAAGGATCCCCCACAAATTATATAATCAAACTAAAGCAGAATTTGATAATTTAATTGCAACAGGTGTGCTGATACGAACTAATTCGGCCTGGGCATTCCCAGTGTCTGTCTTGGAGAAAAGTCATAATAGAGTTAGATTAATTTCAGACTTCCGTGAGATAAATAAAAGAGCGGAATCAGAGCCCTATGGCTTACCAACATTGCAGGATGCAATATTCACATTGCAAGGGAGCAAATACTTTTTACGTCTCGATATGATCCAAGCCTATTATGGAATACCATTACATCCAGACAGCATAAAATACTTCACTATTACTTCTAATATGGGAAATTTTAGCTATTGCAATTTACCCATGGGATATTCGGCATCTCCGTTCGTCTTCCAACGTTACGTCAATATCCTCTTGCAGGGCCTCGAGAATATTCAAGTTTACATGGATGATATATTAGTGTATACTAAGACTAAAAAGGAACACAAGATTGTCCCGGAAAAGGTGTTTAAGCGGCTGCAATACTTATATATTAGCCTGAACCCCTCTAAATGTCAAATCGGTGAGAGAGAAATAAATTATTTGGGTTACACTATCATTGCAGATGGAGTCCGCCCAAATTAAGAGAAAATAAAAGAGATATTGGAGGTGCCAAAACCTAAAACGATCAGAGATTTAAGAGTTTTTTTTAGGTCGCGTGGGCTTCTACAGAAACACCTTGGTTTGTTGGTCAGATGTCATCGCCCCTTTAAATCTATTTTAACGTGGGAAGCTTTACTCTAGACGAAGATTAATCTGGAACGAAGCTGCAGACAAAGCATTTGAAAATGCAAAGAAAGCCATCCAACATGCTTCCACTCTTACATATCCTAGTGCAGCTGGGCCGATAAAGGTCATAGTACATGCCACAAGTATAGCAATTACATGTGCAATATTATCGAATGATGAAGAATGTCGGCCAATCGCATTTTATAGCAGTGTCTTATCACCGACTAAACAAAAATATGATTATGCTAATAAACTGCTTCTGTGTTTAAATAAAGTACTTTTAAAATACGGATATCTCATCGTAGGACGATGTTTTGCAATTGAAACAACCTCCAGAGAGTTAATATCTCGCTATAGTCGGGTCAATCATTCTAAAAATCAAAATGTGCGTGAGGTCCGCCAAATGAATTTTATAAGCTCCTTCCAACCGTCCTGGCATATAATCACTTCTAAAAATAACCCTTTAGCTGTATACCTGATAGATAACGAAATAATTGCAAGTATAAATGATTGCAATACTGAAGAAGGGGCGTGGCCTCAAAATCTCTCAACCAATAGCGGCATCTCAGCTGTGCAGAAAGAGAGCGTGATTGCTTCCTCAGCGAGCGTCTCAACCAATCCGAGCACCGGACACGAACCCGAGAGAAATGATCAAAACAATAGCCCTTTAAACAGGAATTGGAATGTATCGTTACCTGAAGACTTGAAAGGGTGGTCAAAAAGGGATTTAAAAACTGAGACAGCACGCGTCGAAACCACAAGAATGAATGAAGGTCTACAAACCATCCTTTTAAATGAAACCGCTGACCCAAATTCCTTGCCTACTACAAATATTTACGGTAGAAATACGTCGAATTCCATTGAATCATCTCCTTCCATTGATCAGCGAATAGCTATGGAAAATAAATTATTAGATAAATTTAAAACTCATAATGTACACCATAAAGCTGTGTGTGGGAGACGTGATGAACCCATGGAGGTAAAAATGGTAAATTTAGTCACTAAAGCGCAGATTGAACTGATAAAGCGTTTTAAAAAACAAATCGATTATAAAAGCATAATGATAAATCAGGAAAATGATGAATACATAAAAATATTGTTATTAGATAAAACAAAAAGCTCTCTTGTTATTAAAAGACAAAATTTTTGGTATCAAAGTGAAGAAATTAAATTGTATGTGGATATCTCGCTAAACTATGCCAGAATATTGCTTCCCAATGCTAACATTGATGAGGTGATAAAAGTAACACACCTCCAGGGACATTTGGGGATAAATCGCTGTCTGACCGCTATCAAAGTTGATTTTGTCTTCCAGAGCATGCATAGGCGCGTGAAGAATATCGTGCAGATGTGTCAACAATGTCAACTTGGCAAAGTGGGAAGGAAAATAAATCCCATCTATGGAAAATATAGAGAAGTCAGCCACAAGTTTCAGAGCATGAATGCGAATATTCTGAAATTACCCCCCTGCCGGGGCTACAAGTATTTATTTACCCTTGTTGATCGGTTCTCACATTACGTTTTGGCCTTTCCACTTAGAGATATAACTAAAGAGACGGTAGTGAAGGTGCTTGTCAATAAAATATTTCCTGATATTGGTGTCCCAGACAATTTTGTCACAGACCGCGGAGCCAATTACACTTTTCACCTGTTTGAGAGAGTGTGCCGGCTGATAGGCACTTGCCATACTACGACTGCGAGATGCAATCCTCAAGGTAATTCCAAGGCAGAAATATTTCATAGGACTCTTTTATGCTGTATGAGAACTATGTTGCTCAAGCCTAAGATTCGTATTCTGCCATATGCGCTTTTTGCTATTCGGCAGGCTCCGATCGCTGAAAGCGGCATTAGTGCTAGTAAACTCATGTATGGACAAAATATAAACATACCGGGAGGTCTATTAGATACAGCTGTGCCAGACAGACCTATAACTTATGATAACTACATAGAAAAACTCGCAAGTTTGATGGTTAAGCCACTTGCAAAAAGAACAAATCTCCGAAATAGAAGTGTGTTCCTTCCCCGGAACTTAAAAGATGCAAAATATCTATTGGTGAGAAATCAACAATATAATGTTTGGAAGCTAGAAGCTAGATACAGTGGCCCCTATCGAGTGGTAAAGATTACTAACAATAATGCTCATATAATAAAGGACAACAAAGTAGTAGTGGAAAACCTCAGAAATGTGAAAATCTTTTACAGCCTTGTAAACTCGCCATCAGAAACAGAAAAGAAAAATGAATAAATAGAAAAAAGAAAAAAAAATGAGAAACAGAGAAAGATGTATCTTGTGAAAGGAAAGAGTAGAGACGATCTTATAATAGTTATTGCGGGAACAAATTATGAATTTGTTAAAAGTGGTATTATTTCAAAATTGTAGTTCTTTACCCTCCTTCAAGTATTTCTTCCTCTGTCTATTCTTACTTTTCCTGTGAATTGATTGAAAATTGTAGGGGAAGAGTGTAAGAAAAAGAAGTGAACACCATGGGGCATCACCAATGGTCTTAAAGAGGCATTCTATATTGTTTAAAGTCATAATCCAAGGTCACCATTCTACTTGCCATGAACATTCACCATGTAAATAGTAACAAGTATGATAACACTTATGAACATGTATGTCATAGAGAGTGTGCACCTATGTACGAGGCAAATTTGCAGCCCACCCGTGTACATATATATCTTAACAAAGATTAGTGATCGATTTTTATAAACCTTCCCTTGTAATAAAGCAACGCAAAGCGACGCGCCAGCGAAATAACAACAGCATCTCCCCGCATTTAGGCGGGAGAGAGATGCCAAATCATTTGAATGTGATTGGCCAGAGCCCGTCAAGGGACAGAGCCAGAAGCCAGATTCGAGATTGTGTACCGACTCCTCTTGGCAGGAAGTCGCGTTGAAGATTGTGTGTCTAAACCATTTATATAAAGGTTAATATCATATTAGTGACAGGGTCTTATTATTTGCGCTGCAATTAACGAGTGCTAAATTTATATTATATGCCGATTATTAACCATTATCATATATTCACCATTCAATTTATAAGATTGTCACATACTCAATTATCATTCTTGCATAGTTTAATAAATCATTAACGACCGATCTCTTATTTTACACACCCCAATATTGATTTATATTTATTAATTTATCAGCCTCGAGTATCTTGGCTTAGAATTTTGGTAGACCCCAGTGACAATAAAACCCCTTTCAAAGGGTGCAATCCTGCAATTATCATTGTTTTAATTACTTGAAAATAATCACCGTCAAATTGGAGTGAAAATTTGTGAAAAATAACTGTGAATTTAAACCTGTTCTAAATATAAATCAGTGTGTGTAAACTTAAACTATTATTTGTTTTAAGCAAATTGTGATCAGTGTCGTGAATTAAACTGTGTATTGAAAACTCAATTGGAGAAAAATCCATAATTTGAAAAATTGACATAAAAATATTCGTTGCACAAACGGACGAACAAAAGAGAGAGTCACCTTCCCTCTCATCATCAGATGCTGAGCAAGTTGAGTCGCCGAAAACTTCGAGATCAAAAACAACAACAAGACGACTCCGTGAATACCAGTCACCCTCGAAACAGTTCAGTCATTCGACCTCCAGTCAACTCCCTCCTTTCGACCCATATGGTGTTATCAGCTGGCTGAGCGCTGTGAATGCAGTCTTCAAGCTGAACCATATTGACCACACACATGAACGAGTGCGCCTTTTGGCGGGAATTTTACCAAATGCTTTGGTTTCAGAAGGATTACACTTTCCTTTGAAGATGATGCCTTATCAATTACTTCATTGACGATTAACAGGAAAACCTAATTTACCAGCGTTAGAGCGAATCAGAAGAGAATCATTTTCAAAAAAGGGAAGACAAGAGCATGAACAAAGAGTAGAAATTATAAATAGAGTGAAAGACGTTTTAGGTAGTAGAAATTTCGATCTGCTGGTTGAAAACAACCCGAATTTTCATTTGGATCATGAAAGATCATACAACAAATGTCTAGATGGAGTCTCTCGGCTCTGTCGGAGACAAAAACTTGACATCGAAATAGTCCGAGTTGAATTGGGACGAGTTTATTAAAAAATTTTATCCGAAAAGAAAAGAATTTTCAACCGTCACAAATGAAGAATCTTGGGGGAGAATAAATCTAATGAGAAGAAAACAACTTAGTCCGACGCTGACTCCCAAGAGAGAAGTCACTTCATATAGAAGAGGAACGCCCACAAAAAACGTCCACCAGCCTCGTATCATGAGAAGATTTCAAGCCAGTTAAAAGTAATGATGAAGCACATAAGAGGACGCTGGCGGGCACAATGATTGAAACTGACTCTGCTTAAAGAAAGAACGTCAAACACCAACAAGATGACAGAAACAATAAGCACAGCCAGGGAAAGAAGTGTTAAGCGCCGAAACACGAAAGATACAAACTACACAATTACTGTGATAATAATTACAGTCAGTATTGTTACTAACCAACAACGCTTCCATCACAAGGAAACACAACCTTACCGTAATGTGCAAATCAGAAAGAATAGATACCATCTCTCTATT
>JABUQX010089444.1:52500-60000 GCA_015478945.1 Trachelipus rathkii | reverse complement strand
GTTTAAGTAGGAAGGAAGGGAGGGAGGGAGGGTCATGTGTTTGAGGGAGAGTAGTGAGAGAGGGTGAAAATAAAAGAGAGTCGATTTCCATAATGAATTTAACGAATTATCTGTTGACAAAACACATATCTGATAATGCGTTTATTTTTCCTTATCGCGAA
This sequence comes from Trachelipus rathkii, assembly GCA_015478945.1. Lineage (NCBI taxonomy): Eukaryota > Metazoa > Arthropoda > Malacostraca > Isopoda > Trachelipodidae > Trachelipus > Trachelipus rathkii. The sequence goes on along the minus strand of JABUQX010089444.1, from coordinate 59,839 downwards.
ACTTTACAGTTTTCAACGTCACAGATTTTAACGATAAGAATGTCGCTGTTGTTGTCGTCGGCTTCGCTCATTCCAACTATTTTAAATAGACACACACACACGAGAGACACTTTATATATATATATATATATATATATATATATATATATCTTCTTTATATATATATATATATATATATATATATACTATATATATATATATATATATATATATACTTAGATAAAAGGGAATAAAATGTATTTCATTGAAAGCAATTTCAAAATTAAAAAAATGTACTTGTAAACATATATATATATATATATATATATATATATATATATATATATATATATATATATATATATATATATATATATATATATATATATATATATATATATTTATTATTATTATTATTATTATTATTATTATTATTATTATTATTATTATTATTATTATTATTATTATTATTATTATTATTATTATTATTATTATTATTATTATTATTATTATTATTATTATTATTAATTATTATTATTATTATTATTATTATTAATTATTATTATTATTATTATTATTATTATTATTATTATTATTATTATTGTGTGTGTGTGTATTATTATTATTATTATTATTATTTATTATTATTATTATTATTATTATTATTTATTATTATTTATTATTATTTTATTATTATTGCTCTCAACAAAATGACCGATAATTTTCTCTATTTATATTGTGTATAGTGTTGCTATGATGAATACTCATTAATTAAAGTCAGTTATGTTAGTCTTTACTTCACTGTAGAATTGAGAAAATATATTTTGAACGTTTTCAGAGAAATAACTTTCTGGAGTTCACGTTGTGAGTGAGATGGATGCTAAAATCTTTAACAATCTAAATGGGACTCTATAGTCTATATAGATTAAATTTATTTACAAAATTCGTAAAATTTTTAATAGATATCGATGAAATTGCTTTACTAAAGATTGGTAAGTATGGATCTATGGCTCACGAACTTGTTCTTTAACTGGTTTGAAAATTTATTAAGAAAAGGGATCGCAATTGCTTTATTTCTTTTCATTTCACATTGATTCTGACACTTGGCATTCTCATTTCTTCATTAACAGAAAGCAGAAGTTCTGTTGTTACAACTTCTAAAATGCTTGAAAAGATTTCATCCGTTTTGCGTGAAAATCTTTCAAAACTAGCACTACTACATTTTCAATATGATTAAGAGCTGTTGCTGTCACTAATGGTAGAGACCGTAATGAACGAGTGAAGGAGAATAAAGTTGAAATCATAATTAAACTTATAATATATTCGCTCGTGATTACGGATTTCAATAGATTTGAGATTTTTGGAGAAGGTTCAATATCTTAAGCCAAGCTCCTCTGAAGCTTCAACTTGCTTTAAAAACTTCTGTAATTCGTAACAATCAATTGTAACTTTCCACTCGCCTTGTTTCACACATTTGTGTCAGTTTTGTCTATTTTGTCTGTGAGGAAATCTTTATTTTTTCTATTGAAATACCTGTTCGCCTTGTCTGCCTAAAATAGGGCCAGTTTTTTTTTTTCATTTCGCTAATAAAGTTTCTAATGTGTTATACTATACACATGAATGTGAACAGCAATGAACAAACATAGTGGCTCTGTATATTTTCGACTGCCTGAGCACCTCAGAAACGTTTCTTTATCGCTGCTGAACCATCATATCGTTGTCCAATCAGATTGTCACTATTTTTTTAAACCTTCGTAGTATTGCCTCTTCTAGAGATCCTCCCTGTGTACTTTCAAAGGCCATTAAACCTAACAAATCTTCAAGTACCATAAATATGGTTTCCTCATTTCTATTAATATAAACTCTTAAATTGCTTTTTTTATCGTTATTATTATTCTTATAAATTAAAATTAAGACTACTCAAGCCATCAAATTCTTTTTTGATAGTTTAAATAAATTCGGGGCGGGAGGGGGTTCAGATCCCCTCAACCCCCTGGCCACGTTGCTTCTACACATAAGGTGTATATTATGAAAGGACACTGAATAAATTAATTTTATAAGAAAATCAAAAAGAAATTCAGAAATGGTTCAAGCAATATATTTGTTTTAAATAATAATTCAAAATTAATTGTAATACTTCTCTGATCTGGTGAACATAAGTAGGGTAATCAATAAAAATAAGTATTTTGATGAACAATTATGAAATTTGATTGGAGTTTCCTCGAAAATGTGAATCACTGTAAATAAAGAAGAATGAGTAAGTAAAGCCAATTCAACTTATTCTCGTAAACCATTCTCATACATGCCATACTAATCTCGAATCTGTGACAGAGAGTTAATAGCCGGCAGAAAAGACCTCTACGCAGATTCGTATTTATTGTCTTGTCATAAGTTGCAATTTCTTTTTAAAATCTTTAATATATTAAGTTCAGTGTTTGAATACTTTAAAGTGGCAGGTATACATAACAGAAGATCCTTTGTTGCAATATCACGTAGTGTTATTTTTACACGTCTTGGAATTCAAATGAAATATATTTGTCGGACATAATTCACTGCAGCACGGTAATTATTACACAAATTTTGTTAAATAATCAGTTGATGAACGTTTTTCAATTGTCATTGAAAAAAGATAAAGAAAATTGTTGAAGTATCAACTTTAGTGTGAGGGTTTGATTTAGATGTATAAGAGAACATTAAAATGCTTATATATATATATATATATTTAATGATATATATATATATATATATATATATATATATATATATATATATATTTATAATAATATATATATATATATATATATATATATATATATATATATGTCTTTATGTATATATATATATATATATATATATATATATATATATATATATATATATATATATATATATATATATATATATATATATATATATATATATATATATATAAAATCGTGTTTTGTTTTGCAAAAAAAAAAAAATTTTCTGCAAGTTTTCTTTTAGCATTTTTCATCATTTTCTACTCTTTTTATTCTCATCTTTATAGCAAATTTAGAATGGTTGGACCAGATCTGCCTTTTAGTGTTTGATTCATCACGATCAGGATAATTTCTTTTTTTTTTTATTAAATGAGTTTTGGTGGAAAGACGGAAATAAGGATAACTTTTTTTTCTACTGAACAGATTTTAGATTTTGTTAGAGATTTGGAAATGATTTGGTGAGTACTTTCTTTTAAGGCGTTTGTACCATCAAATTATGACCAGAGTAAAATAAAATAAAATAAAATAAGAAGAAAAACACGAAAAAAATTTTTATTTTTAAACATTTAAAAAAAAAAAACATCTGGTCTCATATCTAGATTCACTTTTGCAATAAATTCAGTACTATAAGATGAGAGTTTTAAAAACACTTTCATTACAGTTAAGGAGTTTGAAAAAAAATTGTAATTTCTCTGAAAAACTTGTTTTGAAGTTTTATAGGGCGCTGTTTTGCTTTTTTGGACATTACTTTAAGTTGTAATTGTGTTGAGTGGTAACATCAATTATTTGAGACAATTAAGTATTCATAGGATTTTTTTTTTCAATATACCTGTCATTGATATAATATTTAATTAAAATTAATACTGTTAGATCATCTGATTTTGGAAATTTTGCATTTGAAATATATATATATATATATATATATATATATATATATATATATATATATATATATATATATATATATATATATATATATATATATATATATATATATATATATATATATATATATATATATATATATATATATATATATATATATATATAAAGTCTTAAGAAGAAAGGTTTGAGGTGGGTTTTAGATGATGTAGGTGTTTGTAGAATTATGTAGAGTACATATATGAGGGAATTGACTTTGGGACTTAAAAAACAGCTGCTTTGTTTCCTAAAATTAGAAATAAATAAAATATAAAAACATTTCGCAAAAACTTCCTTCATATATATATATATATATATATATATATATATATATATATATATATATGTATATATATATATATATATAAATATATACATATATATATATATACTGCCGCTACATACATATATCTTCTTCTTATATATATATATATATATGTATATATATATATATATATGTGTGTGTATGTTCGTTCGTGAATGCGCGTGCCTGCATGTAAAATATGTTTGTAACGTATAGAATGATGTAATAGTGTTCTCTCGTAACACATTCGGGAAAAATGTAAGAGGAAACAAAAGTCATAAATTTGCAGACGTCTAAACATTTTGAAGTCTCGCGGAATGAGAGCCTTGGTCATTTACAAACCGCAGCAGCCCTCTGCTATCGAATTTCATTCGTGTCAGACAGCGCCTTTTAATAACTTAGAGAGAGAGAGAAGACTATCGGGTAGGAAGAGAAAGAGGAAGAGAGAAAGAAAGAGAGTAAAGGGGGGGGAGGGTTAGTTCTTATTCGTGCTTATTTATTTTATTATATTTATTTATTTTACTGTAATGATGTTTTGAATTGAAATCCCTTTTGAAAAGCTTTATATATATTGTAATTATAGTTCTACCTTCCTTTTGAAAAGCTTTATATAATATATTGCAATTATAGTTGTAGATTTTTTTTTTTTTTAATGTTATAAATATTTTTTCCTTAAATATTTGTTAATTTTGTAATTATAGATTTCAATGCATTATTATTATTATTATTTTATTATTATTATTATTATTATTATTATTATTATTATTATTATTATTATTATTATTATTATTATTATTATTATTATTATTATTATTATTATTATTATTATTATTATTAGATTTTGGAGTATTTAGCATAATTGTATAATTTGAAAAAGATACTGAAAATGGGTGCGAGCATTTTATTTCCTTGGTCAAATGTGTAATGTGGAGAAAGAGTTGCATTCAATTTCTACATAATGAAATATGAGTACGAAATCTTTCGCTCTTTAATTTCCTCTTTTATTTATATCATATTTACAAATGTAAGTGGCAAGTGAATTGATCCACTTTTAATTTGATATATATATATATATATATATATATATATATATATATATATATATATATATATATATATATATATATATATATATATATATATATATATATATATATATATATATATATATATATATAGTCATATATATATATATATATACCTATATATATATATATATATATATATATATATATATATATATATATATATATATATATATATATATATATATATATATATATATATATATATATATATATATATATATATATATATATATATATATATATATTTATATATATATATATATATATATATACTTTATTTATATATATATATATATATATATATATATATATATATATATATATATATATATATATATATATATATATATATATATATATATATATATATATATATATATATATATATATATCAGAGGTGGGCACTTCCGCTCTTTAGTCCGCTAGTCCGCTCCGAGCGGACTACCAGAATAGGTGCGGACTAGCGGAGGTGCGGAGTCGTCAGGAAATTAGCGGACTTGCACGTGCGGATCAAAAAAAGTTTCCGCTCTTTTGTTCCGCACCTTTTTAAAAAATGAAAATATAGTTTACTTATTAAGAATTATTGGTTATAATAAAGAAATATAATTTTTATTTTAAGTTTATAACTAATTATACTTTTAGTCTAAGACTTATTGTTTTTTAATAATTAAACTTCCAAAACCAATCTCAACCTCCTTAATGGTACCATATATAATAAATAACATTTAAATTGATTTTATAGACTGAATGGCTATTACCCTCATCTATAACTTTAATTAATTATATTATTACTATAATAACTAGGCAATATCTAAATCAATTCTGTGTAAAACCCAAATATATATATATATATATATATATATATATATATATGTTTTACACAAGATATATATATATATATATATATATATATATATATATATATATATATATATATATATATATATATATATATATATTTATATAGGTATATATATATATATATATATATATACAGAACTGATTAACATATATATATATATATATATATATATATATATATATATATATATAGATATATATATATATATATATATATATATATAACAAATATGCTATATATATCTGTTTATATATATATGTATAATATATATATATATATATATATATATATATATATATATATATATATATATATATATGTATACATACTATTCTTTATATATATATCTATATAGATGAATATATAATAATAATAATATATATATATATATATATATATATATATATGTAATATATAATAATATATATATGATAAATAATCCTAATATATATATATATAATATAGCTACCGAGCTGATACGTAGCATTAGCATCGACTCTGCAGGAGTCGAGGCTTTCATGGATTCTACTAAAGTCTTAGATGAAATAGACCTTCTTATGGGTGGACAGGGTGGTCAAAATATTTCAGAAGGGAGGCAGAATGATTTAGGTGAGGACCTTAAATTAGCAATGGACTGCTGGAAGTGAACTAACACCAGCACTCCTCTCACCAAGGACATCTTTCCCTTTCAGCATAGGCAGAATTTGTTGAACTTGTTCATAAAATATAATACACCTCTCCCTAGTTCTGCGGCTGTAGAGCGAATATTTAGTATTGGTGGGGATATTTTGAGGGCAAAGAGGTCAGCCTTAACTGCTTTTAATTTTGAGCACCTAATCTTTTTGAAAGGTAATATGGATCTCTTGTCCTTTGAAGACGACATTGAGGAGGAAGTGGAAAATCTTGAGATTTTGTAAATATTCATTCAATTTTTCATATAATATTATAAATAAATTTTTTGTAAGGATATATACTATTTAGTATTTAATATTAAAATCTTTTGTGAAGTCGCACATTATTAGCGGGAGACGTGCGGACGTGCGGACTTGCGATAGCGGAGGTTTGATGGTCTGAATAAGTGCGGAGGAGCGCTAGCGGACTACGTTTTCTCGAGGTGCGGAGGTGCGCTAGCGGACTACCCCTAAATGAGCGGGGTGCCCACCTCTGATATATATATATATATATATATATATATATATATATATATATATATATATATATATATATATATATATTGACTATATATATATATATATATATATATATATATATATATATATAATATATATATATTGCACTAACCGCAGTTGATTTTACAACAAATAAAGCCATTACGGGACACTACTTTACTCTCTCGTAATATATATATATATATATATATATATATATATATATATATATATATATATATATATATATATATATATATATATATATATATATA
>JABUQX010089444.1:12500-32500 GCA_015478945.1 Trachelipus rathkii | reverse complement strand
TCATTTTCCAAATTAATAAGATTGTTAACTTTGGAATACGAACTGGCGTACGAAGCAAGAAGTTCTTTGAGCAATACTTCTTTCCATCATATGAAGTGTACTATTCCAGCGAGTTGGAATGTCTTTGATAACATTAAGATATGGAATATCAAGCCGTTTTTGAATTGCCTTCAACTCATTTACATTTTCATTTTCTTTTTCAGATTCATCTTAAGTATTTTCATTATAAAATTCTTTATCAAATCTCGACAATAAACATCCGCGCAACATCCGCAGGGCAAAGCGCGGATGCGGATGCGGATCTTTAATAATGTGCGGATGCGGATGCGGATGTTACCTGCATCACTAATATATATATATATATATAGCCTATGTATTTATTTCTTTAAATATTATCAAATTTTAGGGTAAATGTTTGCATATATATATATGTATTTATATATATATATATATATATATATATATATATATATATATATATATATATATATATATATATATATATATATATATATATATATATATATAATGGGACTACTGGATTTTGATTTTCAGGTTTTATTTCTTAGATGCCTCGAACTTGAGGATACGACTTTGGGGCAGGGGTTTCGGAGAGGAGCGAATCTGAGACACCCGACAACTCCCTTTGAAGCCATAAAACCCCAAAGCACACCTACAGTATATTTCTTGCTCGTAACCATTAGGGTATTTTAGGGTATTATTTAACATTTTTAAATTTCAATTAATCGAACATTTTTGCGAACCTAATGTTTAAAATTTGCAATTAAAATGGAAAAATGCAAGTCTAGATTAGCACTTAACACCCTTATTAATATGGGATAATATTACTAGTATTTATCCGGAATAAACTTAACATTTGAATCAGACAGATGAAAGTCTAGTTTCATATATATATATATAAAATATATATATAAAAATTATATATATATATATATATATATATATATATATATATATATATATATATATATATATATATATATATATATATATATATATATATTTATATAAAATATATATATCTATATATATATATATATATAAAGAAAATATATATATATAAATAAAAATAAAATATATATATATATATATATATATATATATATATATATATATATATATAAATGTATATATATATATATATATATATATATATATATAAACAAGATTGTTTAAAATTTTACCCATCTCTTACTCTAATTGAATTAATTTCTAGTAAGGTTAATTAAAATTAAAAAGTTTTTTTTTGTTTGTGTCATGTTGAGTCGTTTATGTTCCCACGGTTTTATAAAGGGATGTCTTCATTGTATGTAAGCACATTCCACAGTAAATATATATAAATATATATATATATATATATATATATATATATATATATATATATATATATATATATATATATATATATATATATATATTTTATTTTTATTATATATATATATAGAGATATATATATGAAAAAAAAAGTAGTATGGTATATATATAACAATAAATATTTTAATGGGACTTTTATATATTTATATATTTTATATATGATGAGTGAATAGACTATCATTTTTTCCTTCCAATTCGCATCTTATTCCTATATTATTATTATTATTCCATTATTTTCACTTTTTTTTTTATTATTTATTTTTTTTAATTTTTTTCAATTGATTTAACTTCCATCCTATAATAATAAATGTCCTATAATGGGTAAATAGAAAGGAGCGAAGTATTTGTTATATCTTTTTTGTCATTTAAAGTGTATATGATTCTTATTTAAACTTATAGAACTTATTATTAGTTCTATCGAAGGTCATACAAATATGTTTACGCAGTAATACAGTTTAATATATATTTTTTTAAGTTACAACCTAATTATTTAACTATAATTTTTTTAATTTTTAAAAAAATTTTTTTTTTTTTAATAAAACTTGTTTATTAAAGACTTGCTTGGTCTTATCATTTCTTGAAGTATTTTTTTTTACGAAGAGTAGTTAACAATTTCCTCCTAATTACGCTCTGAAATGCTTATAATAAACAATTTTATGCAATAAACGTCTAAATCCGTATTCATATATTAAAAAAACAAAAAAAACCAACACTGGTATTTCATAACAGTTTGGAAACTTGAATAGCAAAAACTTAACGCAGTTAGTTGAAAGAAAAAATTTCATATGAATATTTAAATTATTAAATATTATTATTGTTAAATTAATATTAAATTATGTTAAACGTATTTTTTTAATCTAATTAGTGTCAGTGAGAAAAATATTTTGCGGGTCTTTTGTTTTTTAATATATTTAAATAAAGGTTTTTGTAGTTTTTAATCGCATTATTTAAGCTTTAAACCATGGGGGGAAATCATCGTCATTAGTACATTTATTTTAATTTTTTTTTAATTTTTAATATGTAGTGATATTAATTGGAACTTTAATTGTATATATATATATATATATATATATATATATATATATATATATATATATATATATATATATATATATATATATATATATATATATATTATATATAATATATATATATATATAAATATATATATTATATATATATATAATATATATTATATATATATTATATATATATAATATATAATATAATATATATATAATATATTATATATATATATATATATATATTATATATATATATATAATATATATATATATATATATATATATATTATATATATTATATATATATATATATATAGTATATATTAATATATCATATATATATATATAAATAAAGGGACCTAGAAATACTTGTACAAATTTTTGGGTGGCTTTCCTAGACTGAAACAATAAAAAATTAAAATGCGCGTATGTATGTCCGGGAATTCTTAGTTTAGTGGTTATAAAGAAAATACGATCGTAAACGGTAGAAACACAGATGTCACAATTTACTGCAAATTTACATAATGTATGTACAATGATATTGAAATGTTTTGCTACTGACAAGTTACATCATATGCTCGATATATATTCTCCAGGTGAGATGATGGACCGGCGCACTCGTTTGAAAACCCCAGGATGGTTAGGAATATTAGTCTAGTCATCTACGATGCGTTTGTGAAGTGTCTCCTCCACATTTTCATTGTAATATCAGTTGCATAAACTAGGTCCTTTTGGTGCCTTCCCCTCTCAAAAAGGAAATTCATTGGATTGAGGTCATGCTATCTGTATTCCATAACACTGGTCCACTTCCATCCCATCTATCCATTTGCCATGATACATGTCAGAGAGTATTTACATCTTGAACTATGCGGGAAGCCTAATCGTGCATAAACAACGTGGTTGCTGTTGTTGCCAGAGGGACATCTTCTAGAAGGTCTGAAAGAATGTTTGCGATGAATGATGGATGAAGATGCAATGTGCAGGTAATGGTGTGGGAGGATCCTAGACAGTGCTGTGCGGTCCTGAAAACTTGTGGCAGGGTGTAAGGAATTTTGTGTGAGTGTAAAATTGTAGCCAGCATGTCGAGGTAATCTCTTAGTGTGAAGATCTTTGTTTTTTTGTGTAAGTATTGGATTGGGGTTGTTTTGGTGCGCTTGGTTATGATTGTGAACTCTTATAAAGTTTTGTATGTTGGGGAGTTTAACTGTATTTGATTAAGCTCTAGCAAGCTGCTATGCTGTAAAATGCTAAAATTTTGCTAAGGTTAACTCTCGCGTTACCGAAATCGTTTTGTGGATTGTGCATAATATATTAATTGTAATAATTGATTTAATTATAAATTTTTTATAATATGCTAGAATTCTTTCCATTTTACACAAATTTTCGTTCAATTTTTTTTGAGGAGTGTTTAGAAAGCAGCACAATTACTTGATTCATTAATGAATATACTAATGCATAATACTTTTATTTCCTGCAATATATTCCTCCCATCATTAACATTTACTACTTTCACTCAAGATTCCTATAAAGCTTTTCTTGCGCTTTTCATCATTTGAACTATCACTCTTTGTTGAAAGAGAAACAACTCTTAGGCTTCATCCATGAGGATGACAAATAATGTGTGCTTAAGTTCTCTTCTGAAAGTAAAATATGTTACAGCAAAAATTTCATGTAGGGTTTGGTGTTTTATGTTCTAACTTTCATTGAAGCTCTTTAACGTTACAATAAAGTTCTTCCTTTAACTTTTTGAGACTGACCGATTTTAACATTTTAATAGTCGAAGCGAAATAGAAGAAAGAGTGATTGCCAGGGTTGGCTAAAACCCGTTAAGAAAAAAAAACATTCTAGTTGATTTTATTGGGATTTTTAAATTTTTGTGTATATTTTGAAATCTATTAAAACTATAATAACAAAAAGTTTACTTTAACTGCATTTATTCAGCATTTTCAACTGAAATGAGAAATATATTTTACAGCTACTCTGTTTTACTGACCTTAAAATATTTATTAGGTATGATGTAAAAACCAGTGGTCACTTTCTTGGGCATTACCCCAAAATATTTTTGTGAAACGATTTTGCCTCAAGACTTTAATTAAAGTGAGGAAGAAACGTATTGGTCATAAAATTATACATTATGCTCCACAAATATTTTTCTTAAATTCCACCAAATTCACAAAACACAAAGAACACTCAAATTCAGAATAGTTCATTGATTATATGTTTTTTTAGAATACAAGTATGCAATTCTGAAAAGTATGTAAAAATAAAGCGCAAATTTGACAAAATAATCAAATGAAAAGTAAAAATTCATGAAATATGGTTAGTAACAGACCAAATTAATAAAAACCTTACTAATGAAAAATTTCGTTTAAAAAAAAGTTTCATTTAAGGTTTTGAAAAATAGTTTTATTTTTGATGCAGCATCAAACGGAGGGCTTTTTGATGTCAAAGAGAGCATTTTGGATACTGTCAGTAGTAGGGGATCTATATTGCACGTTGTTGGTTCATTTTGACACAGGCGCCCAGGAGACCTACCTGAGGCTTTTGGCTCCAATTTTTACTTTTTTGACCTTTTGTTTGGCTTGACCTTTTTTGGGCCTGTTGACTTTTTTGAGCCCAAATTTTTTACCTGCCCTTGACCTTTTTTGGCCTTGACCTTTTTGGGCTACCTGAATTTGGCCTAGACCTTTTTGGGCCTAGACCTTTTTGGGCCTAGACCTTTTTTTGGGCCTAGACCTTTTTGGGCTTAACTTTTTTGAGAACCCAAATTTTTCGACAACCCTTTGGTATTCCATGGTCATTTTTGGCCACGGTATTTTTGAGACCGGATTTGAGACCGGATGTTTTGAGAACCCGGATTTTTTGAGAACCGGATTTTTTGAGAACCCTAATTTTTGAGAACCCAAATTTTTTAGAACAAATTTTTTGAAACCCAAAATTTTGAGACCCTAATTTTTTGAAGAACCTAATTATTTAGCACCCTTCGAAGAAGGGTGCGCCAAAACGTTGCGTCAGCAAACCGTTGTACGTATTACCCCCCTATTTTTGGATTTTTTTGAGAAAAAAAAAAATTTTTTGAGAACCAAATTTTTTGGCAACCTAATTTTTTGGCACCCTTTCGAAGAAAGGGTGCGCCAAACGGTTGCATCAGCAACCGTTGTACACGTATTACCCCCCCTATTTTACGCCCCTAATTTTTTTTTTCGACCGTGGGCAATTTTTTGCCCACGGTAATTTTGATCTTCCTTTAGGGGTTTAGCCCTATGTTTTGATGTCTTTACCTTGTTGTTTCGAATCCGCAGCACCCGTAGGTACACCAGGCGGTCATATTTTTGCCCACGGACAATTTTTTGCCCACTCGTGGCCAACCGTCACATATTTTCGTTCCTAACTTTACGCACTGTATGACATACCTAAACTTGAACACTAACACGTGCGCGTTGCGCAACACACAACACACACACACACACACACACACACACACACACCACCACAACACACACACAACACACTATTTACGAGAATCACACTTACAATTATACATACATTCACTATGACACTTACAATTTACCCATAGACACTTACATTTTACACTTATACACACGGCGCGTGCGCAACACACATAACACACCCTTGACAGATTACCATGGGTTCAATATGGACCCACGTAAATTTTATTGTCCTTCCCTTTAGGGACAGCCTTCTTTTTGATGTCTAACCTTGTTTGACCATGATATTTCGTCCTTTAACCTTGCCATTTATACCATGGGTAATTTTGACCCACGCTAACTTGTTGGCTTTGATGGTTCCCAATCAACGTAAGAAGTATCTAGTGATTTCTATTAGTGTCTATGATATTCTAGAGTGCCAGGTTTTGAGTGCCAGGTTGAGTGCCAAGTGATGCAATGAGTGCCAAGAGTGCAAGTGCAGTGCCAATGAGTGCAAGTGAGTGCCACATAGTGCAAGTGAGTGCCACATGAGTGCCAATGAGTGCCACTTTTTTCAAGCCTTTTCTAGCCTCGCCTGAGGCTTAGAATAGCCCTAATATGGGGTCTACCCCTAGGTAATAAGGTATTAGGAATCGAATGGTGTATATTACAAGTTGCTAGGATGCTTCCTACATGAGTTATCTTTTTCTAACCTTATTACACACACAATACACTACGGACATTATAACACATTTCACTATGACACTATACACACTATGACACTTACATTAAACCATATACACATACACTCACCACCCACCCACAGATACACTTACACTTACACTTCACACACTCGATATTTTGACGCTTCAGCATTAATGCCTCAGCATTTGATGCCTCAGCATTAATGCGTCAACTTTGATGCCTCAGCATTAATGTCTCAGCATTGATGCCTTAACTTCTGAAGGTTCATCTTTTGATGACTCATCTTTGATGACGTCATCTTTGATACCATCTATATTGATGGATTAATCTTTGATGAAATCACCTTTGATGCCTCATCTCTTCCCACATCATAGAACCAGAGGTTCATATTAATGTCTTCCAAGTTCATAAGCTGCCCAACCAGGGGCGGCAAGCCCCTCCCGCAAAGTGGAGGCCCGCACCACAGGTGCGGACCCGGCGAGCGAATGAAAAAATATTATATTACTATAAAACATTTATTTTTATTTCCATGCTTAAGCATTTTTTATTAAAAGCATTTTCGCGAACCTAAAACTGTAAGTCATTACAGACCTATTATTTAACTCATTAATTTATTAACATTATTTTTACTTAATACTTTTACTTTATACTTTTTAATTTATAAATTTTTAAAATTGTATGTAAGAAGAAAAAATTCAGAGTGTCTGATATATTAACATTTTATTTTTTACTACAAATTGTACGAAATTTTATTAAAAAATTATAAATTAATACCCTTAAGCAGTAAAGCAGTAAAACATAGACATGTTATTACCTAATACCTAGGGGATTAGTATGCCTTTGTTTTATGCTTTACTGCTTTAACTTGTATGTTTTACTCATATGTTTTTACTGCTTTAACTTCCTGCTTTACTGCTTTTAACTCATGTTTTACTGCTTTAACTCTCTGCTTCACTGCTTTAACTCTCTGTTTTACTGCTTTAACTCTTGCTTTACTGCTTTAATCATATATTTATTAACATTATGTTTTCTTTTATAATTTTTGTTTAATACTTTTTATTTATTTTTCTTATTTTTATTTTTGTTTTAACTTTTTTTTTTATTTTTTAATTGTAATGTAAGAATAAAAACCCACAGAGTTTCGCATATAAAACCATTTTATTTTTAATAAAATCTATACGAAATTTATTAAAAAAATTTATACTTTACCACCTTAAAGAAGTAAAGCAGTAAACAATAGAGGTTTTATTACCTAACACCTAGGGTATTAGTATGCCTTTGTTTTATTGCATTGTTTACTGCTATAAACTTTCTGCTTTTACTGCTTTAACTCATTGTTTTACTGCTTTAACTTTCTTCTGTTTTATTGCTCTTAACTTTCTGCTTTTATGCTTTAATTCTGCTTATACTGCTTTACTTTATGCTTTACTGTTTTAACTTTCTGCTTTACTGCTTTAACTCATATATTTTATTAACATTATGTTTTTTATTTTGTTTTAATACTTTTTATTATTTTTATTATTATTTTTATTTATTTTTATTATTATTTTTATTATTTTTATTATTTTATTTTTATTATTTTTATTTTTCTTTGTGTTATTTACTTCATGCCTATTTTTATTATTATTAGAACACACAAACACACACACACACACCACCACACACACACACCACAACACAACACACCACACACACACACAACACACACTTACACTTATACACACATTCACTATGTACTTATACACACATTCACTATGACCACTTACATTTGTTCATAGACACTTACATTTACACCCTTACACTCACACACAGAATTTACTTACACTCACACAAAATTGACTTAATCTCACACAGATTTACTTACACTCACACACAGATTTACTTACACACACACACAGATATACTTACACACGCACACAGATTTACACACACACACACACACACACACACACACCCACGCACACTCACTTACACATATAACGTATAATTTATTAAAACATTTTATGTTTTAATTAAACACGTACATTTATTTTACTCATTCAAATATAACTAAAATTATTTCAAAGTTTCTTAAAACTTCTATAATAAATCAATCATTATCTTTGAACAAAGAATTTATTATAAACTGTTAATACTTTTTGTTTATAAATTTTTAACTATCAAGTTTTAAAATAACTTTACTAAAATTTTATGAACAATTTTTTATTTAAAACAATATTATTTACGTACCTTAAAGCAATAAATCAGTAACGGTCAGCCCCAGCACCCCTCTACACCAAGCTATTCCACGTTTTGTTCTATTGACTTACTGCTTTACATCATCTTTAGCCATGTAATAAGTATAAAAATAACAAAATAAGTTCTTCTCTGCTAACATAACATGTATTTTATTTAACTTCACTTTAATTTTTATTTAAAATAACACTTATTCACTTACATTATATATTCTGCACTGGTTGCTTAACTAAACATACCTCTAGTATGTAAATAATTCGGGTTTTCTTATATTTTATTATTATTATCTATTTACATTGACAAATCCATCATGAGAAAACACAACTACCCGCACTCCTTAGCAGATACGAAACTGACTCTCTTCTGTTTAAAAGGCTTGAATAACTTACTTTAGGTCTAATTTAGGATAATCCTTTTTGTAACCGGGCGATTTAAGCCTAATTCAGGTCATAAATATTTCAAACTGACCTTTTCTGTAATTGCAAGATACAATTACATTATTCTGAAAGAATATTTGTCTTTAAATTTTTATATTAATCTTTTTGTACGCGGGCCTAATTTTAATTCCTCAAATACAGGTCAAAAGGTATTTCCCGTATAGAAAGAATCGAGAATCATTGTTATTATTATTTTTATAACATATATTTTTCAATGAAAAGAGCTGGATCGTTAAGATCCTTTAAGCAGGTAAAAGGAAATGTTTTCCTTACTTGTGATTGTTCGGGGTAATCCTTATCTCTATATGAACTCGTATGTGATTGTCGAGAATTATTTTATCGTGTTTTGAAAATTAACTTTGTTCTTAATCTTGTATTAGAGCAGGTGTGTGTTTTATTTTCTTTTAGACCCGAACTCATTTTAAAATCATAGTCATTTTATCTGTTAAGCGGTGCACAAGTTATCTGATTTGTATTAAAAGTGTTTTATTTTTACTAAGTGTATATCATAATTATAATATACTTACATTGAGGAATATTATTATTCAACTAGAATAGATAATGAATTAATTTCACTAGTTCAAAGCTAACAACAGGGGTAGGATGAGCCCCACCCGCCAAAGGCAGCCAACCCCGCACCCGCTGGTTTTGCGTCCCGCCGCGATCCCCGCCTGCACGCGTGCGCCGCCAGGAGCAATATTTCCGCTTTCCGCGCCCGCGCGTGCGCCGCAGGCGCAATATTTCCGCGCGAATTATTATTTAGAACACACACATACACACACACGCACACACACACACACACACACACACACACACACACACACACACACACACACACACACACACACACACACACACACACACAACCACACACACCCATATAACGTATAATTTATTAAAACATTTTATTTTTGCTGCAGTGTTAATACTTAGTGTTATTTACTTCATGCCTATTGTTATTATTATTATTTAGAGCACACATACACACACACGCACACATACACACACACACACACATGGAGCACACACACACCACACACACACACACACACACACACACACACACACACACTTACACATAAAACATATAATTTTATTAAAACATTTTATTTTATTTCATTATTTATACTTAGTGTTATTTACTTCATGCCCATTGTTACTATTATTATAATTTAGAACACACATACACACACACACACACACACCACACACATTGGGTTAGGCATGCGCCTGCGGGCGCACGCGGGGGCGGGGACGCGGCGGGACGCACCAGCGGGTGCGGGGTTGGCTGCCTTTGCGGGTGGCGCTCATGCTGAGCACGTGATCTACTATAAATCTAGTGAATTAAATATTATCTATTCTAGTGAAATTAATAATTATTCCTCAATGTAAGTATTTATTATAAATATATATACATTAGTTAAAAATAAAACACCTTTAATACAAATCAGATAACTTTTGCACCGCTTAACAGCTAAAAATGACTATGATTTTAAAATGAGTTTTGGGTCTAAAAGATAATACAACACACACACCTGCTCTAATACAAGATTAAAGAACAAAGTTAATTTCACAAAGACGATAAAATAATTCTCGACAATCACACGAGTTCATATAGAGATAAGGATTACCGCGACCAATCACAAGTAAGGAAAAAATACATTTCCTTTTTACCTGCTTAAAAGGATCTTACCGATCAAGCATGTTTCAGTTTGAAAAATATTATTTATAAAAATAATAATAACAATGATTCTTGTCGAAATACGGGAATTACCTTTTGACCTGGTATTAAGATTAAATTAGCCCATCTACAAAAAGGATTATCCTAAATTTAGCCTAAAGTAGTTATTTCAATTAGTTATTTCAACACATTTTACAGAAAAAGGTCAGTTTGAAATATATTTTGACCTGAATATAGGTCTAATCGACCCCGGGTTACAAACAAGGATTATCCCTTTAAACATTTAGACCTTAAAGTAGTTATTTTAACACATTTTTCAGTAGGAGCTCAGTCTCGTATCTGTAAGGAGTGGAGGTAAGTTGTGTAATTTCTCGTGATGGACTTGTCAATGTACATAGATAATAATAGATAATAATAATAATAACTCTTATTTAGTTTAAAAAACTTTGAAATATTTTTAGTTGACATTTATGTGAATAATATAAATGTAGATGATTAATGTTGTGTTTATTTTTTAAATTAAAAATTAGAATGATTTTAATAAAATACATGTTATGATAGCAGATTATTTAATTATTTGTTTATTTTTTATGCTTATTACATGGCTAAGATGATGTAAAGCAGTAAGTAAGAGAAAATTAACGTGGCCTAGCTTGGTGTAGAGGGGTGCTGGGGGGTGACCTTACTGAATTTATTGCTTTACGGTACGTAAAATATATGTTTTTAATAAATTTCATTAAAATTTTAGTAAAAGTTATTTTAAATACTTGATAGTTATAAAATTATATAAACAAAAAGTATTAACAGTTAATAATAAATTCTTTTGTTATGTAAAATCATTCAATATTGCAGCAAATTACCATAGGCCAGGTAAATAATTTTAGTTATTTATTGACTTTATTAATATTAAATGAAAGTGTTTAATTAAAAAAAAAATGTTTTAATAAAATTATACGTTAATGTGTAAGTGAGTGTGCGGTGGTGTGTATGGGTGTTGGATGTGTGTGTGGTGTGTGTAAATCTGTGTGCATGTGTGTAATTAAATCTGTGTGTGTAAGTAAGTTGATCTGTGTGTGTAAGTAAATCTGTGTGAGTATAAGTAAATCTGTGTGCGTTGCAAGTAAATCTGTGTGTGAGTCTAAGTAAAAAATGTAAGTGTGTATGGGTAAATGTAAGTGTCATAGTGAATGTGTGTATAAGTGTCATAGTGAATGTGTGTATAAGTGTAAGTGTGTGTGTGTGTGTGTGTGTGTGTGTGGTGTGTGTGTGTGTGTGTGTGTGTGTGTGTTGTGTGTGTGAGTTGTGTGTGTGTGTGTGTAATAATAACAATCGGCATGAAGTAAATAACACTTAAGTCAAATAAAAATGAAAAAAAATAAAATAATAAAAATAATAAAAATAATAATAAAAATAAATAAAAATAATAATAAAATAAATAAAAAGTATTAAAACAAAATAAAAAACATAATGTTAGTAAATATATGAGTTAAAACAGTAAAGCAGAAAGTTAAAACAGTAAAGCAGAAAGTTAAAGCAGTAAAGCAGAAAGTTAAAGCAGTAAAGCAGGAAAGCATTAAAGCAGTAAACAGAAAGTTAAAGCAGTAAAACATGAGTTTTTTAAAAGCAGTAAAGCAGAAGTTAAAGCAGTAAAGCAGTGAAAACCAAAGGCATACTAAGCCCTAGGCTGTTAGGTAATAACCCTCTATTCGTTTTACTGTTTACTCTTTAAGGGTTTGTAAAGTATTGGTTTTTTAATTAAAATTTCGTACAATTTTTGTAAAATAAAATGTTATATGGGGCCGAAACTCTTGTGTGTTTTTATTCTTACATTACAAATTAAAAATAAAAAAGTATTAAAACAAAAATAAAAATAGAAATAATAAATAAAAAGTATTAAAACAAAATATAAAAGAAAACATAATGTTAATAAATATATGAGGTTAAAGCAGTAAAGCAGAGAGTTAAAACGGTAAAGACATATGAGTTAAACAGTAAAGCAGAGAGTTAAAGCAGTAAAAAACTGAGTTAAAAAGCAGTAAAGACAGGAAAGTTTAAAGCAGTGAAAACATGAGTTAAAGCAGTAAAAGCAGTAAAAGTTCAAGCAGTAAAGCAGTAAAACAAAGCATTACTATTCCCTCTGTTGCTAGGTATAAACCTCTATTGTTTAACTGTTTACTGCTTTAAGGTATGTAAAGTATATGTTTTTTAATAAAATTTCGTACAATTGTAGTAAAAATGACTGACTCATAGTATAGAAAATCTTGAATTTTTTCTTCTTACAACAATTTTTAAAAATTTTTAAATTAAAAAAGTTTTAGGTAAAAAGTATTAAGTAAAAATAATGTTAATAAATATATGTGTTAATATAGGTCTGTAAGGAGTTACAGTTTTAGGTTCGCGAAAATGCTTTTAAATAAAAATGCTTAAGCATGAAATAAAAATAAATGACTTATAGTATATATATTTTTCATTCGCTCGGCGGGTTCGCACCTGTGGGTGCGGGGCCTCATCTTCTGCGGGGAGGGCTTTGCTGCCCTGGTGTTCCAATTATGATCTAGGGGGAGACATTAATATTAACTCTGTTCTATGATGTGGGAAGAGATGAGCCATCAAAGATGACTTCACCAAAGATGAATCATCAATATAGATGGTATCAAAGATGACGTCAACAAAGATGAGTCATCAAAGATGAACCTTCAGAAGTTAAGGCATCAATGCTTAGACATTTTAATGCTGAGCATCAATTAGCTGAGTATAATGCTGAGGCATCATGCTGAGCATTAATTGTGAAGCTGTCAAAATTATCGAGTGTGTGAGTGTATGTGTAAGTGTATCTGTGTGTGGGTACGAGTGTAAGTGTATTATTGGTTATGTAAGTGTCATAGTGTGTTATAAGTGTCATAGTGAATGTGTGATCTAGTGTTTGTGTATGTATGTGTGTGGTATAAGTGTTAGAAAAAAGACTAACTCATTAGTAGAGCATCCTAGCAACTTGTATATGACACCAATCGATTCCTTATTTACTTAATTACCTAGGGTAGAACCCATATTAGGCTTGATTTCTAGTCAGGGGAGGCTAGAAAAGGCTTGAAAAAGTGCGCACTCCAGTTGACCTTATTGTGGCACTCAACTTGGCACTATGTTGGCACTCACTTGGCACTCATTGGCACTCATTGGCATTCATTGGCACTCATTGGCACTCACTGGCACTCACTGGCACTCACCTGGCAGCTCATAGACATTATCAACTAGAACACTAATAAGGAACATCACTAGATGACTTCTTACGTTGCATTGGGAACCATCAAAGCCATCAAGTTAGCGTGGGTCCAAAATTGACCCAGGATATTTGGTCAAGGTTAAGACGAAAATATCATGGGTCAAACAAGGATTAAGACATCAAAAAAAGGGCTAAGTCCCTAAAGGAAGGACAAAAAATTACCGTGGGTCAAATTTGACCCATGGTATCTGTCAAGGGTGTGATGTGTGTGTGCGCACGCGCACGTGTGTATAAGTGTAAATGTAAGTGTCTATGTGGTAAATGTAAAAGTT
Source organism: Trachelipus rathkii (assembly GCA_015478945.1). Taxonomy (NCBI): domain Eukaryota; kingdom Metazoa; phylum Arthropoda; class Malacostraca; order Isopoda; family Trachelipodidae; genus Trachelipus; species Trachelipus rathkii. The sequence continues at coordinate 18,042 of JABUQX010089444.1, read as the reverse complement.
CATAGTGAATGATGTATAAAGTGGCATAGTGAATGTCTGATAGTGGTGTGTGTGTGTGTGTGTGTGTGTGTGGTGGTGTGTGTGTGTGGTGTGTGTGTGTGTGTGTTGTGTGTGCGCAACGCGCAGTGTGTAGGCTGTTCCAAGTACTAGGGTAGGTCCATACATGCGTACAATTTAGGAACGAAATATGTGACGGGTGGGCCACGAGTGTGCAAAAAATTGTCGTGGGCAAAAAATGACCCCATGGTGACTCAAAGGTTAATGCCGAAATTTCATGGTAAACAAGGGTAAAGACATCAAAAATAGGGTACCCCTAAAGAAGATCAAAAAAATTAACCGTGGGCAAAAATTGCCACGTCGAAAAAAATTAGGCGGGCGTAAATAGGGGGGTAATACGATACAACGGTTGCTGACGCAACCGTTTGGGGCGCACCCTTTCTTCGAATATGGGTGCTAAAAATTGGGTTTGCCAAAAAAATTGTCTCAAAAAAATTTGGGTTCTCCAAAAAATTTGGGAATAGGGGGGTTAATACGTACAACGGTTGCTGACGCAACTGTTTAGCACCCTTTCTTCGAAAGGGTGCTTAAAATTAGGGTTCTCAAAAAATTAGGGTTCTCAAAAAATTTGGTTCTCAAAAATTTGGGTTCTCAAAAAATTTGGGTTCTCAAAAAATTAGGGTTCTCAAAAAATCCGGGTTCTCAAAAAATCCGGGTTCTCAAAAAATCCGGGTTCTTCAAAAAAAATCCGGGTTCTCAAAAATACCGTGGGGCCAAAAATGACCATGGAAGATCAAAGGGTTGGGCGAAAAAAGGTAAAGTCCCAAAAGGTAAAGGCCCAAAAAGGTCTAGGCCAAAAAAGGTCTAGGCCCAAAAGGTCTAGGCCCAAAAAAGTCTAGCCAACAAAGGTCAAGCCCAAAAAAGGTTCAAGGCAGGTAAAAAATTTGGGCTCAAAAAAGGCTGTTTGCCCAAAGGTCAAGCCAAAAGGTCAAAAAAGGTAAAACAAATGGGACTCAAAATACCCTCAAGTAGTTCTGGACGCTGTGGTCAAAATGACCAACACGTGCAATATAGATCCCCTACTACTACTGTCATTGAAGTTAGGTTTATCTTTAAACTAAAGTCGTTTTTAAGTTTATATAAGAGAAAGAAAATTCTTGTTAACAAAGATGTTTTCATAAACGTAGGCAACATTTTTCATTTCATCAAAAAAAAAAAAAAAAAAAAAAAAAAAAAAAAAAAAAAAAAAAAAAAAACTGCTTTGAACTGAAGTTTAAATATTTTTTAAGACAAGATACGTCTCGTAAAATACTATATTTTGGTGAAATTTTCGAACTTTTGAAATTAGACTTCATTCTTTTTATGAATAAAGATTGGGACAGTTATTAATATTTATAACTCTTTATGATGATAATCATGGAAGATAGTAATCTTTTGATTATCATCAATACTTCACGCAGTACTATTATGGGCATAGGGTGAGGTGCATTGAAAGGTTGAAACGACCCATACTTAATCTTAACATTATGTATGTATGAAACACATTTCTCATATTTAAGTAAAAATAGCTTTCTACTCGCTTTTATTAGGCAACTTTAAGCTAAACATTTTGCAAAATACCTTTGCAAAATTACTTTCGTTGCGCTTATAAAAATTATTATAATTTTTTTCTTTTTACTCTTGCTATTGTTTCTTAGTTTCGTTTAAGTCGTGAAACAAAATTATATATATATATATATATATATATATATATATATATATATATATATATATATTTTTATATACTATACTATATATAATATATATATATATAAAAATATATATTATATATATATATATATATTATATATAATATATATATATATATATATATATATATATATATATATATATGCAAGCATTGCTTTATTTTACTCTTTTACGTAAAGAAAAACTTTTCTCTCACCTCATACTCTGGAATGTCTTTCCTTTTTCTTTGTGTATTAACTAACCAAGGTTGGAGAGTAAGCTAAAATCATTTGGTAGTAGCAGTCGGCTTTGGATCTGTCGAAATTTTTTTTTCTTCGATTCCCATAGGCTAGCTGGATGTTACGGAATCGGTATCAAGAGTTAGAATTTAAGGTTTCTCTTTCGATTGTTTAAGTTCTTTAGATCTTCGTCTAAGATCTTTTCTCTGTCTTAATTGCTCCCGCTACTAATTCCATCCATTTTTTTAAGGTTCTTTCTTGGTATAGCTTTCCTATAAACATCGTCTCTCAATCCACTTAGCCATTAATTCAAGAAATACCACTCAATCTTCCGATACAAAAGTAGAGCAATTTCGCATGGTTTCAGAAAAAAAAAGTCAACAACACAGAAGGTGGTATTTTTTCGAGCAATTTTCGACAGTTGGGGACCTTGAGCTGAAAATTGGTCGACATGGGACTGTACTATTATGAAATTGTTGTGCACGCAGATTGGGGAATTTGAAACTACGCCAGGTTATTGATTGTTCAGTCTTTTAAGTTCTAAGACGAAAGTCTCGAAATTTATTCTTATATTTTGTTGTTACCTTCAAATTCAAGAATATTTATCCTTTAAACTTTTTGGACCGTTTACTAAATTGCTTAATTAAATTACGATCTTTTCCTCTTTGACGCTCTTCCTTTTTCTTTATTTTGTTTTTTCATTTTCCTCCTTTACACTTTCCGCAGTTTATTTGCTTCCTTCTAGAAGGCCTTTTTTATTTTTTTCTCTTCGTACATTTTTTTCCATCCAATCTTTTCAAATTTTTTAATATCGGTTGCATAAACTATGTCCCTTAGGTGCCTCCTTTTAAAAAAAATTCAATAGATTGTGGTTAGGTAATAATAATGATAATAATTATAATAATTATAATAATAATAATAATAATAATTAAAGTCCTGTTAGTCCTCCTCGAAAGAGGTGCAGTGGTCCACTTGGCATGATTCGCCATCTCTCGTTTATCACAACATTGATTTCAGTAATCAAATGATTTAGGCTGTGTAGGTGATTAGCTCACACAACACAGGTTTGCTTTGCTGATCCCAAACAACTAGGATTAATACTCTTAGGAGTCATGGCCGGCTCTGCGCACAATCCCTTCCCGGTGCCGGTTATGTTCCGTCTCGCCCAGCCTATCCCGGGAAGAATGCGAAGATTTTACAGACAGCTCAACAGGCACTATCATAATAAATAATACATTTCTAATCACAAAGCTAATAATTTTTAATTTTAGCTAAAAATAAAATAATAGTAAAAAAATTAATAATAATTATAATAAATAATAATAATATAATAATAAATAATAATATAAATAAAATAATAATAATAAAATAATTAATAATAATAATTATATATATATATATATATATATATAATAATAATATAATAGTAAAATAATTTACTATTACTAATAATAATTTAATATTTAATTTATCCTATTCTATATTCGCTAATGAATACGGATTTTCCTGTGAATCGGATGGGATGAGAATATCAGATATCTCTAATTTATTAATTAAAGGTTTTTACTATTTATTTATTGTAGTCCTCTTGTATATTATTTTACCTAATTTACACGTGTTTTTATAAATTTGTTTGATTTCAGTTTGCATTTTGCTGCTATTTATATAATAATATAATATATAATATATATAATATATAATATAATATTATATATTATATATATTATATTATATTTTTAAATATAATATATATATTTATATAATATATAATATATTAATTATATAATATATATAATATATTATATAAGTATAAAATGTAAAATATATAAATATATATATATATAGTAGTGTATAATATATATTATATAATATTTATATATATAAATATATATATATCTATAATATTTATAATATCAGGTCTTATGTCCTATTTGTTCTACTTTTCTTAACTATTAGAAATGGCACTTTTAAGAAAATTACCCCTCTTATCCTACTTTTTACCCATGTTTTGTTTTTGGAAGACAAAATTCAATCAGGTTGAATATTGTTAGTAAATTTTCTCTTTTGAAATATTATCAATGTAAGTATCCTCAGTTGATGAGTTGGTTAAAACCTCCTCATCATTCCACTATTAAAATGTGATGTTGAATCAGCTTTTCAGTATACATCCAATTACTTTATCACATTCCAAACCAACCTTTCTTCAGTGCATCAGTTAGTTGCGTATTACATTCTATAAAGTATGCTTAAAGGCAATTTGTTATGTAGATGTCCATAAGGCCCCATATCTATAGACTCATTAAGAACGAAACAATGCTCTATAAATCTTTTTAGAAAGATTGGAAGAAGAGAATCGGATCGAGGCACAACTAAAAAACAAAGAGAGGAAGACAAAGGAAAGAAAAAGAGCTGTTTGAAATGAAATAGAAAGATTTTGAAAGGAAATCACAAGAAAGAAAGAAGCTTATCTTCAAGAAAAATCTCTTCAGGGATAAAGAAAGCTAAACTACAAAACATCAATAACTTACGAATTCCAAACCCTAAACCCCATAATTTTTACGATTAAATTATGTTGAGTTATTGCTATAAGTTTCTTTTACTTAAAATTAATTCATGGTAGCTTTATTTTTTCTTTCAAATTCAGCATTAGAATTTTTAAATCATTAATTATTTTTATCCGAAAATGTGCATTAAGAAAAAAATGTTTATTTTAATTATTTTTTAAATAAAACTAGTGTTTTATTAGATTCTTAGGAAGTAAAAAAAAAAAAAAACTTTTAAGAAAATTAAATTCAAGAATATGTATAGTGTATAATGTCTTCAAATTTTCTGTCGGCTATTTCGGAGCAACCCGAGTTGCTACGTTTTATAATTGATTGAAAAATAGCATTATATTCAGAGATGATTTTCCACTTTTGTTTAAACTTTACTAATCTTTTATGTGAATATAATGTAATATATCTCTTTCATTGACGACCAATTTTCGCAAAAAACAACGAGAATTTTACTTACCTTTTGTAAAAGATCGATTATTTCTATAATGATAACTCGTGCTGAGCACGAGTAGCTCGATGTAAGGTCTCCTCTTGATATTATATATAAATATATATATATATTATATATATATATATATATATATATATAATATATATATTATATATACTATATTGATATATATATAATATATATATATATAAATAAAATATTATATAGTGATATAGTGATTGATGTGAAATATAGTGAATTGTTTAAAATATAGGTTTAGTAGGATGCCCGAATCTAAAAAAATATCGATAAATTCAATATATCCGATATTTTTAACAAATATCATATCGCCTTCATATTATCGCCAGAAAATATTCGATATCGTATATATCGATATTCGATTATAATTATACATTATAACCTATATATATATATATATTATATATATATATAATATATATATATATATATATATATAATATATAAATAATATTATATATATATTAATATAATATATATTATTATATAAAAATATATATAATAAGATTATAATATATCTTCCTACCAGATAGGCACGCACATGTAAAAGAACA